>CAEFZX010024369.1:0-10299 GCA_903066825.1 Alfaro cultratus
AACAGAATTACATAGTGCTGAAATAAAGCAAAGTAATCAGGTGGAAATCCTTTCCAGGATTTTTTTATGTTCATCCAGAGGGATTTTTTTCAGTGAGTGTGTTTTCCCACTTTAGCTTCAATGCTAGTTAATACACACACAGAGGCATTACATAACAATTTTTAACACATTTCCTCCAGATACATTTGATATTTTCAACTCTTAATGTAACTTGGTAAAAGTGTGCTGGTTAACAAATTTAACAAAAACAGGTGAATATTACACAAGCCTAGTTTATGCACTTTACCTAGTGCTAACATTAGCTAGCACGATATGCTAACGGGGACGAGATATATGACTGTCATCGTATAAGTTGTGTAAGATTTCTTCTTTGAAAAAAGGATGGACTCTTTAGCAGCCGTTAACAGTGTAATTCTGTGAAGATTACTTACCATTCACATTCTGCGTGCCAAAACGAAGCAGCAAGTCTGCAGTTCAGGACAGAGTGCTGAGATTAGGTATTTTTGATTGAATAATTGTGAAACAAATTTAGTTCCATGCTGAAAGCTGCTTTTCCATGTTTGGTTCTGGTTCTGGGGATGCAGAGCAGACCAGAACCAGAAGAGCTGAGAGGTCTGGAAAGTTGCTACAACAACAGCAGATCTTTAATGGGGTGTGTTGCTGAGCCGTTCAGTGATTTACAAACAAGCAACAGTATTTTAAAGTCTATTCTCTCCATGGAAGAAGTGTAAAAGTGGTGTGATGTGCTCTATGTTTGCACTGAGAATGGTTGTAGTCAAAATGCAAGCAGCAGCGTTCTGGATCAGCTGCAGCTGGACGATTCATTTTCATTTATGCAGACCTGTGAAGACATTTTTGCAGTAATTAATGCAACTAAAGATAAACACATGAATGAGTTTATTGTTGTTCTGATAATGTTATTGTTTTGATTTTATATATATTTATATGTATATATATATATATATATATATATATATGAACAAGCAAAAATTATATAATAATCCCCAGTTATCCTTTGTCAAGTAACAAAAGTTACATTGTTTCAGAAACAATGTATAAAAATAGCAGCTCTTGAAAAGTTTTAGCACAATATAACTTCCTTAATTAATTGTATAGATCAGAAGGCATTTTAACTTAACAGGTTGTTGTGGGGACGTCCTTTCTAGGTATTTAGTCACAGGCAGTCCAAGCTGTTCCAGCATGTAGTGCTGCTTTATCTTTGGAGGAAAAAATCAACAAAAAGGCATACAGAGGTTACATCTGAAGTACAAGTAGTTACAGCTTGTATCGTCTAGCATTAATACTTAGCCTTTGTTTCGACTGTCATACCACAACCAATTTTCTAATGCAAAAGTTTCCTTTAAAGATGAAATCAGTGCCATTCACTCCATCTGACACCAATTTTAATGTTGCAGCTGAATATTGTTAGCTGCTGTTTTCCTTTTTCTCAGTAAATGGAGAGACCAGGGATTGCAGTGTCCAGTGAGTGATGTTCTTTCTTAATAGAAGTGTTGTAGCTATCAGCCAGTTGTCAGGTAGCACAATGACCTGCCAGTCTGACTGACACCTTGACAGACAAATCCACATGCATAGTCTTACATACATCCCCCCAGCCTACTGGAGAATTACCTGACATCTCTGCAGATACTTTATAGGAGGGGAGAACGCTAAAAAAGCCGCAGCTCAGCTTACTCTGGTCCTTTGGGTGGTGGACTCCAGCACAGTCTGCACACAACATTGTCTTTTAATGGCTCAGCTCCCACTGTGTCTGCAGAAGTGGGTTTTGTAATCCATCAGTACTACATCACTAGTGAAGATGCAGTTGTAGTAAAGGTCAGTCCCTCATCTCTATGTTTGGTCTTTTATTTATGAAGATGCTGAAGTAACACGCCTGTGAACCTGTAAAAGCATTTTGTTGCACTTCACCCCCTGTCACTCATCATAATAAGGATTCTGCTTTTTGGTGTGTATATGTGTAAGAGAATGTTTTGTGTGTCTGATGCCATACCAAATTGATAAATGAATGGTTTAATCACATCTGCACCATTGCTCTTGTTTCCACAGGTAATGAGAGTGGCTCAGGTGTTTTTTTGCACTGAGAATGGTTTAGTCCTTTCAGTGCCTGTCAATTTCAATCTCCATCATGGTTGTCTAAGGATTTGCCCGTTGATTCCTTCATTAGCCATGGAATATTGGACTATTATACAAATGCCTAAGTAATAATAATAAACGTCTATAGTATTATGGCTGATTTTGAAAGCTTAGTCTCCTCAAAGCCCTTCCACACATGTGAAACATGGCTAATTAAGTGTGTTTTGTTTTAGAGTTACATGGTCTGTCTGACGTTGTTAGTTGTTAGACCCCATTTTCCAAAGCTGACTGATCTGCCTTCACCTCCCAGCGTTCAGGTGCTGGAATACATCTTGCTGATATCAATTGTAACCACATATATGGCCATGGCGGTGGGACAGGGGCAAAGCACAACCCATGAATGGAGGCCTTATAATTTATATGCTGCAATGTACTATATACACATACTCTTACGAAAGGAAAAATAAATACAAACATTACCTGTAATATATGGTAATATATTTTAATATATTATTTTCCCAATACATTTTGGATTATAGTATATATGTTGTAAGTACACTGTATTATATATTGATATGTATTATACAATATATTACATATTCATATATTAGATGAATATTACATGTGCAGTGATATAATATTAAATATATGTAAAATATTCAAATGACTGTCGCTTTTCATATATTGCAATATATTAAACATCTATGTATGTGTTTATATATCCCAAAATATATGTAATTTTATATTTATTAATATTCACCATCATGTATTAAGATTTATGTGAGAAAATGTATTCATAATATATGTAAAGACCAGTAACGTGCAGTCAGGGGAGGCACCTGGCATCATGGAAAAATAATATACGATGATTAAATAATTTATATAGCTATTTTCACCCTGTGGTTTGTACTATAGAGTATTTATTTTTCATTTAGCTTAACCAATTTTGATTATTTTTGCACTTTGATGCATTGCAAGAAAATATAATAAAATATTAAACCGGCGTGCTGCGCAACTACGAGACGAGCGCGAAAGCTTCTTCACGAGCTCAACCGCCAGTCCACCAACACACTGGCTAACCGGGAAGTCAAACTTTCAGTGCAGGCAGAGTCAGCATGTGGAGACGTAAACTCACACGCCACACATAATGCTTTGTTCCGGGGTCTTTATGCATTCGTGGGTTTTCTCTGGGTACTCCGTCCAAAAACATGACCTCTTAGGTAAATTGGTCTCTCCAAATTCTCCCTAGGTGTGTGTGCATGGTTGTGTGTCCTGTTTGTCTCTGTGTTGCCCTGCGACAGACTGGCGACCTGTCCAGGGTGACCCCGCCTCTCGCCCGGAACATAGCTGGAGGTAGACACCAGCACCTCCTGACCCCACTAGGGACAAGGGTGTTAGAAAATGGATGGATGGATGGATTACCAGTGCACTGCTTCCCACTAGTGGGGAAAAAAGCATTAGCCTTTTCCCTAAAATAAGCATTTTAGCTATTTTTTTAATTCATTATCTATGTTTAGCGTACTTAATGGAGTAAGTCAATGTAAGACAAGATGCAAGAGCATTTAGGCTTACATTAGCATTTTAGCTCATTTTAGTTTATACGCTAATTTTAGCATGCTGATTAGTCAACATGCTTTTAATTCTCTACATGCTGTTGAGTACATTGTAGCTATGATTAGAAGTAATTCTAAGTTTTAGAATCAGAACACTGGGTTCCAACCAACCGCACACTTTAGCAGGCCCCGTGAAATTTTCAGCTGTGATGTATTTAAACGCTGTAGCTCCAATAATGTGCTTTAAATCAAACAGGTCACTTTTTCCTCATGGGGTCAAATTTTGATGGTTTTTTATTATTATTATTTAAAAATGTAATGAATTGTAATAATTCTGCATCATTTTGGAAGACTTATTTCCAATTCATGATTGATCAAACAATACATTTTAGCACTCCTAGCTCTCTGAACAGTTATGGTAAAAAATTATTGAAGGATTGAAGAATCGCTTTGGTTACATGTTCTTCATTTTTTGAAAACTGGGTTAGGCTAACAGGTCAGTTTCTTCTCAGTTGTGTTTAGATGTTCCTGGGAAACTGATGTTGATTAATATGCAAACTCATCTGCTAAGCAGTGGAAATTATTTAGAGGCAAGTAGCAACTTTGTTCTTTAACTGAAGCCTGGCCAACTCTGGAACAAAGTGCTTCACTCCTCTGAAACGGCAGCACACAATGCCTAATAAGTCTTTGGCTTTTATTTGAATGATTTCGAAAGGCAGTTTGGAAAGTCTGATGTTTCACCCTCCTTGGTGTTTAGACGGAGTGCTGATTGTCATTTATTGAAAGCTGTAATGGAAAACAAGGGTTACACAAACCTCAGCGTGCCTTTAATAGGACTTCAAAACATTAAAAGTGGTGAATTTATTAGGGTGCTTTTTAACTAATGAATCATAATCCAGGAATCCTGCTCTTGCCACTGTGGTAAAAGCCTTCCTAATTTATTCAATAGATCTGTTACTGAGTGTGTTGTGAGTGAGAGCAAATGCCATTCTGTAGTGGAGCTGATGTATTCTGCATTTGCATCAACTACAAGCTTTACTTACTTTTTCATGACTCAAAATAGTCAGCAACGCTGAAAAACAGATGCACATCCTATAGACTGGGCTTCTTATTGAACAGAATCCATCCACTCAGGCTTCTAACTTGCTCTGAGAATTGCTACATGTTCACAGAAATGGTCTGAAGGGGTTGAGGGATTAAGAAATGCAGAAAGCTTTGCTTTTTAGCAGCTACAGGAGAGCCATAATGTGCGTGGGTTAAATGAAAGGCATAAGTAATGAATGACTCTTACCTCCCACTCACACTCAAACGTTTTAGTATTATAGCTCTTTTTGACAGATTTTTATGGATAGTCTATTTTAAACAGAAAATTCATTCATCTGAATTTATTCTCTAAACTGATCTTTGTTCCTGTCTGCCTCTCTCGCTCTCCACCAGCAGGCTTGTGTGATTTGTTGAGATCTCTGATCATACCATCAATCTATCTATTATGGTAAAGAGGTCTTGAGCTACAACAGTGTATAAGTAAATCTTTAAAAACTGAACAAAGTAACCATTTTCTATTAGCAGTTTTATAGACATATATCAACAGTTTTCATACAATATTTTTTTTCTGGATTTATTTACTACATTAAAATAATACCTTAACTCATACTCTTTCAACAAAACATATTTTTCATGGTATTAGAAGAGCACAGAAATAGGACAAGGTGCAAAGACAAAAATGTGCTTGGAAAATTTTCTGTTTTTCAATACAAATCAGAGTTAAAGCCAGCCTTGACATAGCTTTATCAGTTCGTCCTGATAAAGACTTTATCTGTTTCACAAAGACCAAACCAGGCTCTGGAGGTGCAGCTATGTCGAGCCAGGCTTACTTAAGTCAGGTGAATCACAGATTTCTTCAGCAAAGCATCAGCTTGATCATTGAAAAACAGCAGGGATCAATAGAAAACTAAATTGAATTTATGTATTTTATTCATAAAGAACAATGGGATAAATCTTATGTTTATATTAAAACATTTTCTGTCGATAGAGTTTATTTCATATAAACACCTTGCTCTCAGAAGGTTATGATTACATTATTTTTTCCCTCCATTAGTGTGAAACCTGTGATTGTGTCAGAAAGATTTAGCAGCTTCAGTGATGGTTTGGAGCCTGTGCCTAAATTAGAAGCACTTCTTTCTATTTTGATTGCCTCAGCACTGACTCTATCCACAAATAATTAATGCTACAATAGCACCACTTCTTTTGCTAGGGCACAGCAAGGTTTGCCTCCATAATGAATATGGGCAAGGTTATAAAGACAAGCTGAAAAATAATAAGCTTTATGTTTAAATATCCACAACCAGTCTACACCTATTTTTTGTATTTCATAGTTAAAGTAAAAAAAAAATCTGCACTTTTTATGATCTTAATTAACCAAACATCACTGATCTGAGCCCCTAGAAGCATTCTTCTAAATTTTAAGGACATTGTCTGACTAGACGTTACAATTGCTATAAGTATATATTTTGTTCATATCTGTAGTGAGTTTTGTTGTTTTTATTTTTTATTCCTTTTCATGCTCTTATAATTGCTGTAACACAAAAATTTTCCATGGGAATTAATAAAGTACTGTTATTCTCATTCTAATTGCAGACAGCAAAACTAGAAACAGTTGGATTAAATCATTTTAACTTAAATGAAAAAAGCAAAAAGCAAACATCTTTTCTGCTGGGGAGTACTGGCTGTATGCTCTCTAGCCACTCCACGTACACACTCACACAAAAGCAGTAGGCATGGTTTACACAATTTCTTTGAATGCAAAAATATTAGGGCTCTTGTAAACAAATATTTTAGTAATCGAGTATTCTATTGATTATTTTCGCAATAACCTCTGGGACAAGCAAAATTTTTTATCATGACAGCCTTACTTTGGGGTAAAATTAAAGTTTAGTATCCCCATTTTCATGCAATGATGCTGCCTTCCATGTTCTTTCCTCATCAAACAGATCCATACAAATCTCATTGTTAACTTTCATATTTATGCATTTCTCACAATGCACCCATTAGAAGTCATACCTTCACAATAGTGCAGTTCTGCAAATTAGCTGTCTCAAAATAATCCATTTCAGCGGGTTACTGTTTTATTTAAAAAAAACCAACTGCTTTCTAACATTTGTAAAATCAGTATTTATTCATTTACCAATTTAGAAATAACATATTTTTTTAAGAATTCAAATATGTTATTTCTTTTCAGCCTCCTGTATATCATTCCTTTGCTAAATACAATACCTACTTTTTACTATACTTGTTAAAAAAAATAAGAATCAAGAGCTAAACTTAAAACACATATTTGTGACTATATAACTAGCTAAAGTGACTTGTTGTCAAGCTGGCTTTTCTTTTACTGCATGTTTTCCTTCATGGCTTTTTTAATGCATGACAAGACAAACCCCTAATGTTAGCTTTGAAAATACTAAATTAGCTGGTGAAGTTGATATCTGTGAGATGGGAGCCTTTTGGTCTGACAAAGCTCTTTGCTATTTCAGCAAAAGCTTGTTGATGAAGTGATGGATTACCTGACAGTTAACTATCTACAGCCTACCCCCAACTCTCTGTCTCCCCTCTTTTTGCCCTCTCCTCTTGTTCCTCCTGCTGTTGCGCTGTTGGGAAATGAATGAGCCTTATGTTTGCTGCATCTGCATTTTACTCTGTCAAATTCCACTATGCATCTGCTTCGAATGATTGTTGTGCTTGCATGTGCACATGGATCTGAAGGCTTGGGATTTTGTTTTGTGTGTGTGCTTGGGAGTGTGTTTGGCCAGGTCATTTAGTACTCTGCATGCAAGCTTGGAACTGGCTGATAAGCTGTCTGCAAAAACTGGCAATTAAAACTTGATCAGGCTGTCAATTCAAATGGAATGAAATGGAACCAGAAAGTAATTAAAAGGATGGCATGAAAAAGACAACAATTATATCTCTTAGCTTCCCATTACCAATGTGCAGAGGAATTTAATTAGTTTTGGAGCTAATGGTAATTCTTACTGTAATCACACCACAACACAAAATAGCTGCCAGCCCACAAGACAAATATCCCTGTTGGCTTCTTTAGGACCATACTGTACATGAAGTCTGGGCATCTGGGTTCCCTGTTTAATTTACACAGAGTGTAAATATAGCCAGTAAATATAGACCAAACTTGTGTTTAATTATTGCTGTTGAATAATCATTTAAATCTTTGTGGGTCCAATTAGTGTGTTTTAAGTGCCTGGTGGATTGGTGAGATATTCCCAGTCCTCCCAGTTTGTCCATATAGCCGTAGGCTGTGTATCCACTGTTTAATGAGCATGTTTGTTTCCTTTCCTTTCAGCATTCACCCAAGAAGGGGTGATGGACACCTTCTTAAGCCAGAGATTTTCTTATTAACTTCATAGTAAAGAAAATTCAATGTCCCTGTTAACTCAGATGAGGTTTTGAGAACGCTTCTACCTCAGTATCAAAAATCTGCTCTCATAAAAAAATGCTTAATGGACGTGCCGTGGTGGCGTATAGGGGTTGGCGCGACCCACATTTGGAGGCCTTGAGTCCTCGACGCGGCCGTCGCGGGTTCGACTCCCGGACCCGGCGGCATTTGCCGCATGTCNCCCTCTCCTTACCCCATTCCTGTCAGCCTACTGTCAAAATAAGGGACACTAGAGCCCACAAAAAGCCCCCTGGTGGGGAAAAAAAAAAATGCTTAATTTAATCCTGCCACAGAAAGGTAGACCACCGATGTCAGTGGTCTAGTTCTAGCCAGCTGGGCTCTGTTTTTTGCAATATAAGTTTTGCCATAAAATAAGAGTTCCTTTCAGCTAGCCTGTAGCGTTTATATGCAACAATGTCATCAATTGAGTCTGACAAGGTGATTGCTTTTACATAATTTCTTTGTGAGGATGTAACAGTAAAGTTGGAGAAAAATAAAAAAAATAGATTTTTGCCTCTGCATATTTTTTATCTTAATTTTCCCTTGATAAAGTCTTATGTTTAGGCAGTGTAATTAACCTGGCATCTCTTCTTATGCTGTCAGTTTGACTATGTCTCAAGGCTTGTTCTTTTTTTCTGGATATTGGTGTGATTATGATTTATAGCCATTTTATTCAGCTGATGGATCAGCTGGAGAATATACAGAGCTATGAAAAAGTATTTTCCTTCTCACAGATCTTTTTTTAATCCACTGAAATGCTTTAAATGTGCTACATAAATGTCTTATTAACATATAAATATAGCAATGTCAAACATTGCAAGAGGCAGTCATAGAGAATACCTAGAGAATGTTCTTATTGTTGAATATTTTCCAGAGTTGTTCACATAATCTTTTTTGAGCTCTTCTTTCTTTATCAGAAAGAAAAGATAAAATAAAGGAGGAAAAACATTTATTGCACATTTATCTGGATTTATCAGTGTTTTCTGGCTGAGGAAACCCTTGATGGGCCAGATTTCAATGAAGCAGTGTTTTGTGTTATAGGTTTATAGCTGCATAACATTTGTTGGAGTACAGTATGATACTCTCAGCATTACAGAAATCACACCCTTGAGACATCTCTTGGCAGCTGCAGTTGAATCTTCAATTGAAAGATGTGTGTACATATATTACCATAGCAATAAGACCAGAGTGTTTTTAACGACAGAATAAAAACCCACCAAAGATTTCCAAAGATCATTACATGATGTAAAATTTCTATTTACTATGTTTATGCTTTATCTCAAGGTGAATTCTGGGGCAGGCATTTATTTACATTAATTAGCATTTTTAAAAGATTTAAGGACACTGGCTTTTCATCACAAACAAAGTCGATAAATCAAAATGAGAGCCAGCCTCTCAACTAATTTGTTTTTCTGTCTGCTCTCTAGTGAGCTGTTGGAATGAGTGCGCAGAAGTCTCAACATTTGGGGAAGTTCAGTGGCCTATAGTTTTAGTATTTTTAAGTTCCATCTCAGACGATAACTTGGACAGTTGGCAGGATTTCCTCCACTCATCTCACAGCAGAACGTAGCATTTACCATACAGATGTGTCTCCATTTACATTTTTATGTACACCTGTCCCTTAAGATTAAAGGTTTAGGTAATTTTATTTATAAAGCACATTTTCAGCAACAAGGCAGTTCAAAGTGCTTACAAATACTGTCTGGTAAAATAATGGTTAAAAACACATCAGTAGTCTTATTTCACTCAATTGTTCATCAAAGGTCTGATTTTGATATCAATAGTAAACGTAGATTTACTTTCATTATTATGACAAATGTGAGAAATGTACATGTTTAGCCTAAACTCACAAATGTGAGAAATGTACATGTTTAGCCTAACCCTAACCCCATCCCTGGACTTGAATATTTTTGTTACTGAAATGAATGCTTGAGTTGAGCATTGTGCATGCACAGTAAAGTTGTTGTGGAAGCTTCCAGAATGTTTGTGGACTTTCACAAACAGGAAGAAAAAGACTTCTCTATATATGAGTAATTTGTCATTAATATATTTGTATAATATGTTGTGTAGGCTTTTATTACTCCATTTATTTTTACTGGTTAATTTATTTATGAAAGGTGATGCATAAAAGTACACTCAACAAAAATATAAACGCAACACTTTTGTTTTTGCTCCCATTTTTCATGAGATGGACTCAAAGATCTAAAATTC
>CAEFZX010024371.1:0-87898 GCA_903066825.1 Alfaro cultratus
CCAGAAGGTCCCAGTGCTTTCCACTATATTATATATATATACCGTATATATATATATATATATATATATATATATATATTTATATATATATATAAATATATATATATAAATAAATAAATCCAAATCATTATGAACCGTAATGTCCAAAGTTTAACAGAAAAATATGAGCTTGAGCATTATTTTACAGCTTAGCCAAAAAGAGAAAAATGTTCAATATTTGGCCGGTGATCAGAATAGAAACATTTTAAGGTAGTCCAACATAATTGGAAAGTCAATAATCTGGTTAATGTGGGGATTTATGTGCTTTTTATTTATAGTTCAATCTAGTATAAGCACTACCATGCTTCGTTACTCACAACACTCTTCAGGGAAGAAGCTGTTACTGCAGGAAGGAGGTTCAAATTAGCCTTTTCTGTTTCAATGATATGATCTGTGGTTCCTTCATTCTGTAATTTATTTTGATATCTACTTTGTTTCTTTTTTCACAATTTCTCCTATAAATGTCACTGACTTCACTCCTCAGTATCAAACATAACACATTTCAAACACATTGTTGATTTTTTAACCCCTGGAAAAACCATTTATTGTGATAAAAGTTCCTTTTTTCCTAAAAGCACATCTATACATACATGCACACACATTGAAAAAATTATAATGTGTACAACAAATGTTAAATGCACCCAGATTGTGCTTTGCGTTAAGAGGCATATAAAGGTTTGTAAAACAAAGGAATGTGTGTAGAAAACAAAGAACAAGCTTCAATAGAGCCAGTAAGATTAAAGGGAATCTTTATTATACGGAGGCATGTTGGCTTTTTATTCAACACTAAAAGAAAAAGGAAGACTTTAGGCAGAAGAAGCTATTTTGCTCATTCAGGATTAGACGCTTCAGATATAAAACTGGCCATCTACCACAGTCCATACCTCTAATAGAGATGTTTTTCAAATTGAAGCAAAACTGACCTGTAGCTCACTTGGCTTGATTTCTGGCAGGCACAAGGTTTTACAGCAAAGTTTCTGTCTCTTATTGTTTTCAACTTTTCAACTCTGCTTGAGAACAAGCCGAATTTAGAAATGTTGGCAGGCAACCTTTTAAAAACTGTAGGTATAGTGAGAGACTCTGCAGAATACACAGAGATTGAGGTTTACAATGACTTCTTCATAATTGCACTATGAGGTAAGATGCTTCAGAAAGTTTAACTGACAGGATCCCGTGTTGATAGATTGTTTTGTAGTTTGATTTGATTCTTATTTTTATTATTATTCTGTTAGTTCCGTTTCTTGATTAGATCTGACTTGTTTCTGTTTCACTTTAGTTCAGTTCTTAGTGTTTCTAGTTGTGTTTATTTCTTGTTTCTAGCTATTTGTTTCTGTAGTTTTATTATATTTCTTCAGTCTAGTTATTTTTCAGTGTTTGATTCATTTCTCCCTCGCCCCCCGTGCCACTCGTTCTCTCCCTCTCCTCAGTCTGTCTCCTTCTCCCGTCACTCACACCTGTTATCAGTGAGCTCATCAACCCAAGTCTTTTGTTCAGCATTCAACCTCCCCAGTATTTAAGCCTCTCTTTCTCACTCACTACTTGCCGGATTCTTTCATCTACTCCCATTACTTCTTCACTCCATCCTATGTTTTCCTCCTGTCTTCTTTTGGGTTTCATTATTGTGAATTTTTAGTTTTGGTGCTGCCTCCCTGTTTCCCCCATGGATATTTCTAAGTTTTGGTTCTTATATTTTCATTAAATGCATCATCACTCCACGTATCAGCCTCTCTGCTTTTGGGTCCGCGATCAACTATCATACAACATGACAATAACATGTTAACTCCAAATCATTCTGTTCTTGATTTAAATTAGTAAAACCTCAATTTACAATGACTCTTCTTTCATTCAATCAGCTTGTAATGACTGATCGCTGCAGGAATGAACAGTTTTACAAATAACAGAGATCAAATGGCTACAAAGCTCTGATTTGCTATGATTTACTATTAATAACGATGCCGACAGAACCACAACAAAACTTGATAGTGCGATTGTTGCAAAGAGAAGGAATGGGAAGTTCTCTGATCGAATTATTTTTTGATGGAATTAAAGGATTATGCAAAAAAAGTATTTTATCAATTAATAAAGGAAAATCTGGCACACATACTGGTCAGAGTAACGAGTAGCAATAATTGATTATTACCAATCTTGTTCCTCCTAATGAGATTTATAATACAGTGGGTATTTTAATTGTAATGTGGGAGCCAATTACAACTAAAGCATGACACATTAATAGAAATGCATTCACAGAAACCACAACAATTAACTTAAACCATGGACGTTGCAATGCGCAGATGTATTTAAGAGTTTTCCCTGCACATTTTATCATGGCTGTATGTGACATTCATTAACCCGGTCATGACTCAGATTCGCTTTGAGGGAAAATACTATTTGCTCCTCGTTTGGGGGCCGTTCCCCAGCTGCAGCTGCAGAAACTGAAAGACAGTGGAATGAATTGTAAGTTTGTATTTTTAAGTGGTTAAAAAAAAAAGGTGAAGAATGATATTTGCTGAAACTTGAAACCCCTCTGAAGGAACAGTATCTTCCATAAATCACATCCCAACAACAGCATAACATCAGTGATGGGCTGAAGCTACAAATGTCACAAAAGCTTAGTCTAACATTCAAAATAAGTTGCTGCTTTGATTCCCTATTAACTTTAAAAGCTTGTTGGATGGTTGGTTAAATGACTGGATAAGGGATTTGTTGGTCACATTGCATACTGATCCATAGAAAAAGAAATATGTAGTAAAAGCGATTCATCCCTTTTCTCAGTATAATTTTGGTGTCTGCTCATTCTTCTGTCTTTCCGTTAGCTCAGCCTAATTACTGTGCGAGAATATCTACATTTAAATGGCATAAATCTTCAGCTTCTCTCTTCACTGGAGAGGCAGCTTTTCTCCAAAAGCTTAATAAACCACATTTAACTTTACCATAATTATATCAGTGAGCTATTTGTGGTTGCAGTGTTAGAAAGTCTCCCTCTTTGATTACACTCATCAAAACCGCTTTGTTTAAAACTGACATGAAATCTAGACTGTTTACCTAGAGGAGACCTCATTCATCCCAACCAACCAAACTCTTTAACGTAAAAGACTCCAACCAGGAGTTTAAAAACTTTCTCAGAAACAAGTGGCTTTACTATCAGGTTGATCATCAGGCAAAGTGTCCTGCAGTTCCTTTTAATCCCCATCAGGGGAATTGTAGACAGGTGTGTCGTCTCCAGCAGCCCAAACAACCACGCCCTCCAGCAGCAATCCTCTTTTCCAAGAGAAGTCTCAGAAATACACAGAACCATACTCAGATACCTGGATCATGACAAGGTGAGATTGGAGAGTAAAGTTTTGTTGTTGTTTTTTTGCTGTATTTTAGCAGTGCTAAACTCTGTGTTATTGTTTACCCAACAACAAAAATGCTTGATGAAAAATGTGGGATGGAGCAATTAATTGGAACGACAGAAAGTAGTGTGGCTCAGAGTCTCTGAAGCTGGAGAAGTTTCTGTCAGAGCACTCTGCAGGTGGTTAGCCTACCCGGGTGAGCACTACTGAGTCTGATGGTGGGTGGTAGTGGGTGGCTGTCTGATGAACAAGGACAATGAGGATTTTTTTTTATTTTTTGGAATAAGAGGAGACATACGGAAAAGTGGTGAATGCATGATGTGTTTGGAGGACTGCAGGGAATAAAAGATGAGGGATTATTTCCAGGGAAAGGAGTAGAGCGTGAAGAGATACAGCTCATTGGTTTTGGTTTTTGTTGTTGCAGTTTGCATGATATTTGGGTGTCTACCATCCTTTTCTTACGTACGGCGCCACTTTAATTGTTTTTGAAGGTTATACACTGTCATTGCTTTACCTCTTTGCCAAAATTCCTGAAATTAGGTCAACTGGTTTCAGTGTGAACTTACAGACAGGAAAAAAAACAGTGAACATGCTTTGTTGGAACATTCACTGAGGAGCTGCAAAAACACACACATCTGGCAGTGATACTGCCAGCCAACCTTCCTTGTAATAGGTAGATTAAAAAACTGAAATTTTGTTAGCGCACTAAAAACATCAAAGCAAAACAAGAAAGAGAAAGAGCGGGGTGTAATAGCCCCTGGATAAATTGTGCTTAATAGTGTAAAAACCTCTAAAATTAATTGAGCATCCAAATGCAACCTCATCTTTCTTGTGCATGCTCATGAGAAATAAAATGAAGGGGGAAATAGTTTTGTTCCCTCTCTTAAAGGCAGAGGAGAGTCTGGACATCATATTCAGCAAAAAAAATAAAATAATTCTGCTTTTTCCATTTTCTGAGGATTATGACATTTTTGCTGCAGAATGTAAAATGGTAGAAATGGGATAAATGCCACACTAGTGTTTCACTGTGATCACGTCAAACATCAACAATCAGCAATAGTGGGCCAATCAGTGGCTATTAAATGGATGTGGATTTGCATAAAGAACAGATAATTTACATGATAAGACTAAGTTTATCAGTGTAGGCGTGAGCTCCTTGCCCTTTTATATCAGCACATATTCAAGCGTGTCAAAAACATGCATCGAGAAACCCTTTTAAGATCTCCGCGTGGCTTCAGGTTAAAGAATAATCACACAGAGGTAGCCAGTAAGTGAAAGGTGTTGAGGGTTGGTTTGCAGCAGGCAGCTTGTTGCTCAGTCTTTCAAGTTTAACTCACCTCGGTTTGCTGGACAGTAGGTGTGAACCAATATGAACCTCAGGCCAATACAGATGCGTGGTTTGAGCTTGTTAGGTGACCTGGTATTCAGTAGGAGCTTCATGCTTCAGAGAGCCTCCCTGAAATCTATACTCAACTGTAGCACCTCAGAAATTAGAAACGGGAGAGAACTACAGGGGCACTGATAAATCCCATCTCTGCCTGAGGGTGTCTTTCTCTCTTGCAATCAAAAAGGCCATGTTCCTGGAGTCCAGCACAAAAAAGAGAAAGAGAGAGAGCCATGAATCCCCTTCAAAACCGTTGGGGCTTTATTGGCCATTCCCCCGGGAGGCAATAATTATTTCATTGTAATGAATGCATGCACAACTGTGGTGTGGCACACCACATGACTGCCTTACAGATTATGCTGCCATCTGATGCCGATGGCAGGCTTTTCAATCTCTGTAGAAATGGCCGCTCTAGCCGCTGTTCGCATGTCCTCATCACCTCTCGGTGCTGCGGAAGAAAAGAAAAGAAAAAAAAGTGGAAGTGTAGCACCTGAAAGTCTGAAATTGCCAGAGCAAAAACTGATAAAATCATCAACCCTGATGACACACAATGCAGTCCCAGAGTCATAAAGACGATGTGTATTTGTTAATGACAGGACATAAATTGCAGCATTACGCTCTGCGTATGACCATATCAAACCTACATGTTGTGTCCCCAGGGTTCATCTGGGGACACAACATGGGAATCCTCTGGGTTCATCCTCTTCCATCTTATCTCAACGAGTGGCTAAAGTAGATCCTGTCTAAGATCTATCATAACACTTTAAATTCAGCAATGATCTAATTTTTGAAGTGCTGAGCGACAAGAGAGGAGGGAAAAACATGGATCCAATAAAATGCAATTTTGTGACTCCCCCCTGTCACATCTAGTTGCTTTGTCAATTTAGTGCTAACACTGCTGCCTTGGGGCCTCAGCATGGAGACGTGTAGAGAGTATAGATGTACCAGCGCCAGTAGTCTCAGCCACTGGAGCGTGCAGGGGTCACATCTCTTTTGCAATGTAATGTCCAAATGGTCTAGGATGTGTAAAGAAACTATTCAGACTACTGGATAGGCTTGGTATAAATAAAATCGTACCAAGTGTAACAAAAACTTCTCCTGCTTTTTTTTACTTCCCTCGTGTGTGTGTGGAGAAATATTGTTGTAGCCCAATAGTTTCCAACTGTGGTGAGTCACTCAGGAACAAGTGCACAGCTGGCAGTGTGGGAGAAAAGTGAGAATACTGTGTTTGCACTTTCCTGAACAAGTTGTGTTTCTAGGTGGAGTGGGGTTTTAAAGGTGTCATTACACATGGAGAAAAAAATGTGGTTCATACAAACAGAAAAGAATGTTGATCCAAAAGAAGAGCAAGGAAGTCATACCATAGTGAATTAAAAAGTAGGCCAGTTTTATATGGCATGTTAAGGTGAACTTTCTCAGCTAAAAATATTTCAAAACCTCTTTTAGAGCCAGACTTAAAGTAAGATTAACAAAATCTAACAAAAGTTATAACCAAAATAGTCAACAAAAAATCAGACAACAGAAAATACTTTTCTTTCACTTAAGTCTTAGAAAGAGAAACCAAAATGTTTCTACTCATTCTGTAGATTGAGGTAAACTAATGTATTTTAGTTTTCTTTGAAAGTTTTGTGAATTATGTGGGAGGCTTATTCTTGGTAATTAGCTCTTTGACTATCCACAGTTCCAGTTGTTAATGAATGCAGGTGGTTTCACTCCAGTGGCACAATGAAGACGAACACTTCAAAATGTCCACTTGCTAGTTGGAGCTTTGTTTTAGCACACCATTGGTTTCCAGAAAAGATTCCAGAGTCTTTCAATTGTCTTGGGGCATTTCACTGTTCATGACTTTTCCTACTCGGTTGCATCTTAATCAGCCAGTTTTCCCACTCTCTGTAGGAAGCTGTGTTTATTTTCTGACCACTATGTTCTATAATGCAAGCGTTTATCACTAGATAGCAATAGCAATAAAAACTTCTAAACATTTAAATCAGACATTTTTATAATTTATGCCACATTGAGTTGAAGAGTAGTGTAAGAAGAGTATTATCCCATGTGGATGTTCATGGAAAAAGAAAACCAGAAAGATCTCAGAGCATCTTTGATTAGAGGGTTTCAATGTGTGGATAAAAGAGTTTGCTTTCCTTCTTGTAATATTCAAGAGATCACTTTCATCGTGTGTGCTAGACATTTCTTGGAATCTGATCATTTACAAGAAAAACCCATCCCTCTGAGTATTATGTTCTAATCTGTTCTTCCCATAAACATGCAAAATGCTACTGATTAACAAACCATAATCCAACGCGGTGAAGATAATTTGTTCTTGGACAAGGTGCAATGATCCTCTTTCCATATCTGCAGCAAGGTCTTAACTAATGCATGAAGGGAGTTGGTGGAAGCTGCTTTTTGAATTTATGATCAATTAATGTGATAAAGGTGGTCAGTTCAACACACTAATGTGAAGTCTGAGCCGTAGGTTTAACGTGACGAAGAGCCCTCACAGGATTCAACAGAGGAAGTTACCATTAAGTGTTGACCGTGACATTTGAACCTCATTGTGAATTTCACAGGATGACATTACTTTCAATCTGTGGCTGCATTTTGGTGCCAGCACAGCAAACGCACAGGAGTTCAACACACAGAGGTGATAATCTGCTTACAAATTGCGGACGCAAAGCGTTGGCCTTTATCCTCTCTCTGCTCTGTTGAGGTGTCTGTGGCCTTTACAACAGCATTACATACTCACTAGGCAAGGGGTACAACCCCCACACCTCACAAATGCCGCCTTAACTTCCCCACCTCCTGCAAAACACACCAACATACACCAACACAGAAAACACAATGCAAAGGCTTATCATCACAAGTGTTATCTTCACTGAGACCGTTGGAGAATCGAATCGTGAGTGTGGAAACTCCACTGCAGTTTACTTTGCTGATCTGCACCAGATAGCGCTTCACAACACTCCTCTCCACACAGCTGCCACACGTGTCGACATTAAGCCCTCACTTCAAACAGGCGATTCACGTCAAACGGGAGAACAAAGCGCCGCAGATAGCGTGGTATCTCCTCCCTTTTTACATAACAGAATCACCGTCTGTGTGGGCCCGACTTTAAAAGGGCTGCTGGGTGATTGCTGCTTCACAGAGCAGAGACTCTCCGGTGGATGAGTTATTTGTGCAACAGCAGGAGGGTCCTCGTATCCCCGCAGGACAGGCAAAGCTCAGCCATGCCTACAGACTGCAGCGCTCTGGGAGGCAGGCGGGCTGTGGGAACCTCTCAGGGGAGGGATGTACGGGGGGGTCACATCCCCTGCAGACACTGTTTTGTTCCACGACTGTTTCTGTGACGATGATACTCGGATATCATAACCGTCCCTGTCTGCCTTTGTCCCAAAACAGAAAGAGCCAGGGAAATTACTGTATGTCTGCATGTTAAACTCGCTCCTCGGTGATGGTGACATTTGTGCCGCTGATTACTATGTTCTATCTCTCTCTTTGTTTCTCCACGGATTCCAAAATTTTTTCTTGAACATTTCAGATCAGAGTTTGTCTTTTTTCAAAGTAGGGAAAAAAAATATGAATTGAGCATCTTAAGTGCCCATTGTATCTTGCATTGTGTAAACTTGTTTAATTTTCACTTTAGACTTTTATTTTTATTTTAACCTTAAAAGTACAAGCTTTAATTTAGATATGGCAGCTCTGGACCCGGAAATTAAGTTTCTTTATCTTTTCAACCTGACAATGCCAAGCCCTACAGTGGGATAAAAATTGTAAGGAAAGACTCAGATAGTACCAGGAGTAAAATATACACTTCACAAACTTTTTTTTTTTTTTTTGCAACCGTAACTTTGAGCTTTTGCCCACCATGCAAGCACAGAAAACATGAGAGAGGAGTACATTGAAAATGTCTCCTTCTCTGTATGCTCTTTTCTCATGTCAGACAAAAAAAAAAAAAAAAAAAAAAAAAAGATGGGCCCCGTGCTGTCAGATGTAAAAGTATTTCCAACTTAGCTTTAATCTGGTTTTCCTTTTGAGGCATCTGGAGCCATCTCTATCAGACGGGAGCACATTGAGTCAGCCTGCAAATTCGACATTGCTAATCTGCAGCATTCATCAGTTCAATTGCCCTGCATTGTAACTTAATCCCCTTGAACTCTCTAATTATTAAGTTCTCTCTGAGTTTATTTGGTGTACCTATTTTGCTGTCTGACCGCAGGAAATTGCTCTGTTGCACCACACTATCCCCACTGGGGCACATCCACTTCTTTCAAACATAAGAGGATTTTTTTTTTTTCCCTCCCTCATCATCAAAAGGATAATTTGAAATTCAAATTCTGCAGACGTATTTCAGAGAACGCAATAAAGAGCTTTCTTCAGAATGTTCTATTCAAAATGACGAACTACAAAAAAGGATGTTTATTTAATGTATTCCGACATCTTATCTAGACGAGGAGAGGAGTCTGCAGGAACAGATGTTTTTGTTTTTTTTTTCTTCTTTTTTCCCTCTCCAACATTTCTGGCTGTTATCTCCTGAACAAGAGCTTGGTGTCCATTATGCAGAGCATTAGCAGATTTTTTTGTCAGAACTCCAGAATTAGGATAATGCGACAAAATGAGGAGAATGAGAGACATTGAGTTTCTTTCATAAGTGGGTTAATGGATCATCCAGTATATTTCAAGGACACTGTTTTTAGTAACACATCTGATGTAGGTATTTGTAGTGTTCATAATTTGCTTGTTTTTGATGAATATCTTGTGCTTTAAGGAAAATGACGCAACTTCTCTTTTGTCACCGTTCAGCTGTTTTCAGGATTACTGAGGGTCTGAAACCTATCAGTGAGTGAAAAGCATGGCGCCCCCCGGAGAGGGCCAATCATAGAAAACCATGCACATCCACACTCATGCCAAAGAGAAAGTCACCGATTCTTCTTCTGGCGTTAAACTAGAGCTGCCGCAAAAAATATTTTGGCCTATAGTGATGTCGATTTAAGAAATGCTATTTTAGAACATAAAAAAAAAAATAAATTAAAAAAGCATCACTCAAATTATATTGTAAAATAGTCTCTGTGAAGCAATAACCACAATTAGCATTACTGGAACATCTGCCTTCATGTGTGTTTTCTGTGAATCCTTACCTTAACTCTGAGATATCCAAAAAGTTGGAGACCTTTTCAGATCCAACATGTTCTATGACTCAGAAGGATAAAACGGAGCAACTTTCCCTGTACTCCACTCAGCCTTCCTGTTATTTGATGAGTTCTGCTCTCTTTAGTGCTCTGTGAAGCCTCAGTGGCCAGTAGAGACTTTGTAGAAATTGCACAAACCTTTTGAATACCTCCTTGCATCTCTATGCTTCCTTTGAGTGCAGTGGTTCACTCAACCTGGTTGCAGTTGAATATGGTTCATTCACTGATATTTTAGTTTTGGACCAGTCAAAGTTGAGCATGCCAGTTAACAGCTGATTTCTCTGTGCATCTCATACATTTGGAGGCAACAATACATGACACCACAGCGGAATCCTATGAAAGGCATTATGAAAAATAAAATGTGTGAAATATATGTAATAGATGTTTTGTTCAACCAGTTCCTTTGCAGCTCCCAAGAAATGCGATTTTTGCACATGATACAACCATATAATTTGAAATATGATGTATGAAAATGGAGAGGAGAAGGAGGATAAAAGATTACTGACTCGGTTTTTTTAGGGATACCTGCTGCCTGAAGGATTTATCACACTTTTCATTCATGTATGTCAGGGCTGCCGGTGGCCAGATCCTCAGAGTGTGGGGGACGTTTTTACTAAAGCCCAGTTTCAACCTATGCTTCCAGCTCCTGGAAGTGACCAGTAAATTGGCTCATTGCTAATGGTTAGCCCTAAAGATTTATGTCCGTGATGTCAGCTTAAAGATTCAGACATTATCAGCTCAAATTGCTGTGACCACTTCTTATCGCTCAGAAATGTGACTAAAAGGGGCCGTCGCCACCTTCCTGACAACTCAGCAGGTTGTTATCACTTTGATTGATGCTGACAAAAAAAGAAATTTGCAGGTAGAAGCAGTTGGATAAGGAAGCTCTGAGAATTTGACTCAGGTGACCCAAATTTAAATCTCTGAACAGGGGGATGAAAACGGAAAGCTCAGAGAAAATCTAAGCAGGCACAGCTGAATCCAATGAGTTTAACCTGAAATCCTGCTGCGAGGCATCGGGAATACCAACTGCTCTAAAATAACCAAATGAAAATATCTCTACTCCAGCTAATGATGGAATCAGATGCAAATGTATTCCCTCAGAACCTTACCATTTGTTAAAAAAAAAAAAAAAAAAATCCCCAGTAAAAATATTCAAATTCGCCGTCCAGCAGGAAACGCTAAACTATGAAAACTGATTGGATCCGTCTTGGAGAGAACGAGCCCACGCTGAGGAGATCCCAGAGCTGCTGCCAGTGATCCACCAGAGGTGCAAAACAGCAAAAGTCATGGTTAACAAATAAATGTGCAAAACTACACATGTGTCTCAGTGCTTTTTTCCGCCATTATCCTCCACATGAATAATGGAGGAACCTTAGCAACTGAGAACTGTTAGTAACAACCCAGCTGATCAAAGAATAGACAAGAGAGAAATTAGGAGATATCCTTCTCTCTCCATACATTAAACATTCAGACCATGCTCACCATCCCATTGCATCAGGCAAACAAACTTTCAGTTCAAGTCTCCTCAGTTTATATAAATAGCACAGATTCACAATAAATATAATCTATATCCCCTTCACAGTTTTGGTTGAATATTTAATGCTAACTGATCTATATAGGAAGACCAGCAAGTTTAATCTCTCCTTCTCAGCAAGCAGGTAGTAAGAATCCATTTGCTGCAAACTGACCGAAGGGCTGAGAGTAAAGGAAAGAGATAGAGAAGTGCACTGAGCATGAAGAACCTGGAAAGAAAAACAAAGAGAGAGAACGTAGTTTGTCCAGATAAGAGACACAGACAAAAACCCTGAGCCACGCAAACTTTCTGTGGAAAGAAAAAAAAACAAACCTCTAAATGAACAACAGTGGTTCCTTATCCTGAGTAACCCTGGTGGTAAAAGGCGTAACATAGCCTATTACACGACACACCAAGGAAGCGGATCAATGCAAAGAACAAATGAAAAAAAGCATATTTTACCTGATTTAATGAAAAATATTTCCAACACATCTCCAGTCCCGTAATAGTTCTGCTTGGGAATCCCAGTTGTATGTTTGGTTGAAATGTCAGGGTAGATAAGTTTTATGTTCGGATTCATTAGACTGCAGGTTTGCACTGGATTTCTGTTTATCAGTGAAAGGAAGAGGAGATGAGGGCCGGTAGAAGTTACTGGAGGAAGAAAAGGCCACCTTCCAGCCATTTCTGTTGAGCGATACCAGGCGATAACGTCCAGTTTAATGCTCTGATCGCATCCATCGTTTGTCACTGTTGGGGTTAAAGACGGTCAGTCTGCTCTTGTCTCTTTATTTTCTGCCTAATGACCTTTTAACTGCAGTGTGATCATGGGGCGCTAATGTTGCACATATTGGCAGCTTGGTTTAAACCGCATCGATCACATGAGGCTGTCCGTAAGAATGGCCACACATCATGAAACTCGCAAACGTATTAACAGAGGAAGGTGGGAGCAGAACTGCTTTCTTGTGATCCTTCCGCTCAGTCGGGCCTACGTTTCTTATGCGGCAACTTTGATTTCCCAATCTTTGTAGTTTGCATGTTGTTGCCTCAGCAGAACACAATTGGTTCACACATTTAAAACTATAAAATGATTTACTTGGCTGCTCATTTCACCACCGTTCCGGCAAAATTTTATGCATAACCCTTTGCTGTTATCATGTTTTTTTAATTCAGCCCCGCAAACTCAGAGATTCAATTATGGTCTTGAAATAGTATCTGAGATGAACATGTGCAGTCATTTTCCTTTTAAAAGGGATATTTGTAAGTCATGTTTAAAGCTCATTTGCACTTCAAATTGGAAATGTGCTTTAAAATTGCAACTCTAATGACACACACTTAGAACTGAAAAGTAATTCTGATGGGTGAGAAGTTTAAAAGGATGAAAAGAGACATGAATAAATAATAAGTGGCTCTTAAACACCCACACAGGTGTTTCAGCCGCCCGGCTTTCCATAATTGGAATATTTATGAACATTTCTGTAGGGATTCTTTTCCCCAAAATATGTTCAGAGAATTACTTTTATAAAAGTCCAAATTTGATTTAATTTTATGAACTATGATTAAATCAGAAAGTTAAGCAGTCATTTTCACCCTGGTAGGAATGGACCTTTTAGGAAACCCACAAGTGATTCTCTTAAATGGGCCAACAAATTAAACTCATATATAATAATGGTCCTCCAACCAAAACATAGAAAGAAGAAAAGTACAAAAGAGCTGATCACAACAACCCAAAAGCAACACAAAGGCCAGAAGCATCCAAATTAAGACCATTAAAACTGAACATGTTTTAGCGGAAAGAATTGAAAAGAAATTAAGCAAGAGAATCAAATTCCAAAATCACAAAGCAATCAGGAGTGACAAATGTTTGCTCTTTTAAATAGTTCACACAGCTTTTGTGCACTCGCCGCATTGATGATTTCTCATTTATCCAGGCTCCTTAAAATTCAGTCGGTGCCCGCACATCAGGGACCCTGAAGACGTTAAGGTAAAACAACGAAACTCTCGTTGATAAGTACAAAAGCTTTCGCTTTTTTACTTGCAACACGTCATTTCCACCTTTTCACAAGCTGGTGTAAGTGGTTTGGTTTGCAGAGGCAGGCTTGACTGCAGCTGAAGTGAAGCTGCCCATCCACAGTGATTTTCATCGCCAAGCTTTGGAGGATACTGCAGGGGTAACGTCCTCCTCAGGGCCGCTCGCTGACATGCTCTTTTTATAATCAATACAAACACTGTAGCTTGTAGCATGGCTGGGTGGGTTTTCTGAAACAATGGCACTCATGTTCATCATCTAATCCTGTTTATATGAGACAAACCTGCTCTTCAGCCGGTTTGGGCTGGTGGATAATCTTCTGTGAACAGCAACAAAAAAATCCATCATCTGTTTCTTAGAAATATATCAATATCCTTGTGCAGAGAGCAGCTTTCAGGTCAACTATTTGTAGGATTACTAACCACAGCTCTCAGCTTGCCCATATAGTATTCATCTCAGTGTATGGAGTTAATGAAGCAAACTATATTTTTGATGTTTCCTCGGGCTACCAGTCTGAGTTCTTAAATATTTCATTCTTCGTGGCTAAATTGCAGGGAAATATTACAAGTGCATCTCAATGAATTTGAATATCACCAAGATCAGCATAGCAGTTCAAAAGGTAAAGCATATTAATTTCACATAAATGATACAAACACTTATATGGCTGATTTTAATGGTTAGTGATTATAGCTAATAAAACGCTACTGCCAAATTAATAGTTTGTCCATATATTGTACACTATGCACTATATAGTTCTTCTGGGATCTTTTACATGAATTAAATCATAAATACAGAGTGGAAGAGAGACAATGAACCTGTGGCTGTGCATGTTGTTTTAATTGCTGGCTCCAGCATCACACGGTTGGGTCTGGTGTTTCTCATCTTCTTAAAACTCTACAAATTCTTTTCAGGGTTCAAGTCAGGGAATGAAGCAAGCACAAACATAACATTGTCAATAAACCCGACATTTGGTGCTTTTGTGAGAGTGGGCAGGTGCCAAACCCAGCTGGGAAGAGGGTTTGGCATCCCCAGTAGATGACGCGACTCCTCAAATTATCACTGACTGAGGAAACTTCACAGTGAACTTCAAACTATTTGGATTCTGTGTCTGCAGTCTTGTCCCAGACTCTCGGTTCAAATTTCCAAGCAAAAGTCAAAATGTTCTCTCATCAAAAAAAGAAGACTCTGAACGTCCATTTTTATTTTGTTTCGTGGTAAATATTTACTCAAAACGACCTTAAAATAATACATTTATGGGCACAGCTGTACCCCTATCTGAATCTGCTGCTCAAGTTGTCTACCATGGCTTTCTCTCCAACAGAAGACACTTTGACATGTTACAGTAGGATGAAACAAGGTCTACCAATCCAACGTCATTTATCTAGAAACTTAAAACTCCACTTAGTTGTTTGAATGTCATGTTATTACTTACTTCCCTTCTTGCTTTCCATCACACTTATTGTTGGAACATTAGCTGGGTTGATACACTTGTAAAAACAGCAAGACTGCCTGTTGTTTTGTCTAAGTTGTCTCTTTTCCTGTACACAGAAAACTCAATCACTAGATATTTCTTTTCATATTTAGTCTTGCTTATAAGAGCTCCGATTGGACTGAAACAAACACACAATTGAAAGAAAAATATATATATAGAGATATGTGATCAACTGCAAAAGTCAGACCTAAACATAGCACAGCACACTGATATGATGCCAGACAAATAAATAATGACCTTTAAAGGAAAGCTCTTTATTTGTTAAGCAGAAGAACAACTCTTTCTGTAAGTTTCTGTAAGTTTCTTCTGCAGCAAATAAGTGGAACATGTCATAGGAGTATTACTTACATCAAAATAGAGTGGAAGCAATTGAGCTTTAGCCTAGCTGCTCAACAAACCCCTGTCTGCTCAAAGATCCTGAAAATGGCATGAAACATGCATGTTCCTTTATATAATTGCACAAACCCTACTAGATAACTGGACCTTTAGATCTTAACAAAAGCATTTACGTAATTTCAGGAACGTGGGGTTTTTCTCCTATTATTCAAATTCTACTTATTCAATAAAAACGTTGCACGGAGTCAGGTTAAAAATTGTGTCTACATTGCAATTTAATAGGTACACAAGTTTAATATCCAATAGTTTCTAGTATCAACATCATGCACCTTAGTTTCTTGTTGGATATTAAGCTCAGTTTATAATTTTCATCATGTGTGAAAATCGGGGCTATATTTGTTGAGGCATGTCAAGCAATTATACCAATAAAATTTGTATAGAAATGTAAAACCTAGAGCAAGCATTTCTTTTTACAATTGCACATTTGAGTGGCTTATGGTAAAAAACAAACAAACAAAAAAAACCATTTGGGCCTCCATACATCTATTGACTACATCCACCAGACCTTGCAGGGTAGCATGGAGGCTCCGGTCACTGGGTGACAGAAAGGGTCGACCCTGGACAGTTGGGGAGCAGCCATAAAGTTGTAGACGTAATCTTAAAAGCATGAGATTATAGGCATAAACTGCAAAGTCTTTTTGCTTGTGAGTTTAAGCAAATTTGCTAGTTGCTGCAGCCCTTTGAGCCTTTTTCAATCTACATATTTTTAAAGTTAAATTGTCAAGGTTTTAACTCAAACGCAAAAAAAAAAGAAAAAAAAAACTATGTTCAAAGAGATCAATGTGGAAAACAACAACCAAAAAAAACCTGATAAATTATAGTGCAACTGACACATTACCAGGGAATCTTGTATATATAAAGTGTCTGAGATAAGATTTTGCATTTGTTTCTTCATTTCCCCTGGTTGCCTGTTTGTCACCAAGGTTATAGATTCTGCTTCAATGTGTTTCATGACACTTGAGCCCCCGTCACAAGATCCTTTCAAGCAGTGCCTGAGATGTCGTCTCGCTGTTCAATGTGACCCATGCAAGGACAAAGCCAGCCGGGTGGCCAGGCCTCTGCAGGGAAGTAGTTACAGAGCCGATATCTCGGACATGTGTCAGGGTAAGACAGCATCACAGCTTAGTGCTGCGTGTCATCGATGGGAATTTATACATCACTCTTCTTTTGGTTGAGCATTGCAAACTTCATTATGCAGGGGAACGCTGTCGCACAAAAAGCCCTAAAGATAGGTTCTCGTTTGTAACATCTGTTGAAAAGAGCTTGAGTTGATGAAAATAGGTTTTTGTTTGTAGGCTAATTATTTTTTTATATGACATAAATCACTGTATTTGGTTTAATGTAATAGAAATAGAAGTGCAATTTTTGAGAAAAGGAAAAAAAAAAGTCTCAAAAATGTTTTTAAATACATGAACTTAGTGACTATAAACAGAAGATTTCATTATATTTCTTAATGGTCACTGCAGAGTTTGGGCTATTTACTCTGCTCAGAAAAGGGAAGGTGAAAATCACAATTTCTTGTCGAGTCTCTGCGATGCTGCATTGACTTTAGATCATGCAAAGACGTGAATTGCAGTACAATTGCCCTCCCATGTTTTCTCAGGGTTAACCCCATGCTGAATCATAAGCAAGTCAAGAGCAAAACCAAAGGAGGCATGAGGCCTAACCTTGTGCCCAGGGCATCATCTGTCAGGCTGATCCCGTCATATGAAATACTTATTTTCTGCCTGTGCCATTTTTTTTTTTTTTTTTCAAAATTTTTGACTGGCAGAGCTGAAAGTGATAACAGCTTATGTTCTCGTGATTTCACAGAGCTATTTCTCAGAGCTAAAGACGGTGTCATTTCAATGTCTGTGTCACTCTGACCAGCTGTGGCTATTCAGATTTGTGACTGAGTCTGAGGTGCAATTTCATGCATAAATTGTAGCACTTATTGACATCAAGTGATTCCTCACGAGATTCACTATCTGCAGGGCAAAAGTGAGAGCAAGCATTTTGCTTTTTATTCAGCAATACTGCACGACACAGGTAGGGGCAGCAGCACAGCAACCACTAAAAGCTTCTGCGGATCAACTTCTAATAACACATTTAAGCGGAAAAGACACTCTGATCACATACCAATCTTCTAAATATTTAAACTGTGAATCTTGAGGTTAATTTTCCCAATGACAACTACCTCCTTAAAATTTGAACAGTTGCATTTCAAATGATACAATAAGGTTTTTACTTTTTTTATTCTCTCTTCTGAAGCATGAGATGAAGCTGTAGATTGAACCGATGAACCAGAAGATAAAGCTCCCTGTGTGCCGCAGAAACCACGTTTTAACCACCTCAAAGGTAATTTCACACAACAACAATTAACCTTAATCCTGTTCTGTCCTCTGCACACATTTTGTAAATCCATGCCTTGCTTTGAAGTTAAACAGGCACACCACTGAAGTCAAACATAAGGGATTAGCTTGGTTAAATTAAAAAATGTCACCGTAGGAGATGCTAATACAGTTGGAACATTTAAACGGCACGCCTTTGTCTATGAATCTCCGCCTAGAAAGTCATATTGCAAGGGGATGAGAAAAGATGCAATCAGTGCAGCAATTAGCAGGATGAAGATATCCACTTGTGTTCTTGACCCTATTCTACCCGAACTGATTAAAACATGTTTCTTAGACGGCTCTCAGAAAACAATTCAGACTATGACTTCTCTAATCTTCCTGCTTTCAGTTGAGCGTTTGGATATCTTTTCAGTCCAGACACAGAGAAAATGTTGCATGCTTGTATTTTTCAACCATTACACTATTGCAATGGATCAGTTGGATATAAGTGCCAGATGTGAACAGGTGAGAACCACCGAGAGGTTAGACAGATGTTTGACAATTTAATTAGAACATAGGTTAGACTGCCCTATTGTTGCAGCCATATCCAAGCATCCGATATGCTGCGGTGAGTGAGTCTTTATCAATGCAGGCAGAGCACATGCATAGTGTTGAGCAAAACTGAATAATATTGTTTAGGTGTAGCTGCAGCATTTTAATTAAGTAGCAGTGGTGCATACATGGTGTCTAAGTTGTTCACGCTACCAAAATTACAAATTATATATGCTAGAGTATTAGAAAAGTCAAAAAGGTGTAATCAAATGTCTGCTATAGTAGTACAGATAAAATGCAGGTAGTGCTAGAGGTGTAAATCTCCTTACTTTATCAAACATGTCCGATCCTGTCTGGTGTTTCTCTCTTTCGAACTTTGTGGATCCGACAAGCTAATGTTAGCTATTTATTTATCCAGGTTATTTTGCTATTATAGTTAGCTTACAGACATTGCAAGTGTTTCAATTCATTACTAGAGTTTGATGCAGCCTTCAAAAGATTGAAGGTTACATCACTTTATATTCTAATTGCAGGATGTGCAGGAGAGTGGACACACTACAGTCTTTTTCTATCCGTTTGTTAAAATTAGCTTAAAAGCCTGAAATGGAATTAAAGTTTTGACACTGGCTTTTACTATTGCACATTAAACCCAGAACTACACCCTGGCCTCCAACAATGTTTAACACTCCTTGTGGCCCTGACACCAGCAGCCTTAAAAATTGCATCTTGTCCTTATTTAATATGTTAAAAAGGTAGCATTTTAAGGTGATATTCTGAAGTTCATATGTATAAAAATTGCTGATGCAGACCCCTTCAATTATATATCAGGTTAGAAATGATCTGAAGCAGACTTAGAGAAGGTCATGTAAGCTTTTTTTTTCTTCTAAACCTGATTTTTGAACTGCACTTTATTTTGCTTCAAGCAGGCAAAGCATCTAAAGGAAGCAGAGGATACAAAATGCAGCTGCCAGGCTTTTAACTCCAACTGCAAAAAGTCCCCACATTAGAGCCAACCTTACACCCTTTCACTTGCTACTAGTGAGCTTTAGGATTGATTCTAAGACTTCAGAGCTTGTTTTTAAGCTTTCATCATCTGGCTCTCATCCCATGGCACCTGATGACCGTGATCATTTCTACAAAGCCTCCAAACTGGCCCTAAAGAGGTAATAGTTTCTAATGTTCATTGCTGCCAAATGTCCATCCCAAGAGCTGTGAATTGAGATGCCATTCTCCAATTTCAGATTTATTCAGTCTTTTTCTTCTGTTTTAGATAAAAATTATATATGCAAGTAACAATAGCAGTTTTTAAAAGATGATTTCATGTATTTATGGAAAAATACTATCCTAAATGATCACAAACTTACTACTAAGAAGTACCCAGTGGCTCCATCATCTGGTTTAGGATGCCTCCTGGATATCCTAAACCAGGATGTTATGAGGTGTTACGGACACGTCCCATCAGGGTGTGGGTCTCCTCCCGAGGTGTGGAAGGAGACCCACACCTCGCTAAAAGCAGCTCTTATTTGTCTCATTAGCCATCAGATGTTTTTTTTTTAAAAGTTTTAGTCTTTTGTCACTTCCTCAGTGGGCTATTGATGAGATCTTGGAGTAATTTTGGTAAGCTAGCCACTTCTGGGAAAGTTCAATGTTGTTTTTATGTTTTCTACATTTGTGTGTAATGCCTCTCACTGTTGTCCTATGGCCCGAGAAAAAAACCTTGCAAGTCTTTCCAGACAGATAGATGTGAACTTTTGAATCTGGACATGATGGGTTGATTTTTCTTTTAGATATTTTAGCCGACTTCATGTTATCAGAACAGTTTTATTTAAGTCATTTCTTTATTCTACAGGTAATAGCAATGAAATTATCTCACCCCTCCAAAGACTTGGTTTATTTCTGTCAATTTATGATTTAAAATGGGAGTCAATTACTTTTTAACATAGCACATAGTTGGATTGGACAGATTTGTCCCATAATAAATAAAGTCTAAAGATAAAGATTATTTTAATCTTTTCTTTCCCTTTCATCCTTCCCTACTTCCATTACATAACAGACTCATTTAGTTATTACATGTTAAATAATTTGTGTCATTAGTTTATTATTATCTATTTTATATTTATGAAGATAATGTTAAAAATCTCACATCATTATAATTTGTCTAATTTTAACATTGGGATTATTTGGACATAGTTATTATGAATAAGTGAAAATGACTCCATCACTGTTTTTACTATTAAAAAAACCAATAGTCAGCATCTGCAAACAATGCCATATTGCATTATTGTCTTAATTCTTGTTCAGCAACTTGCTACTGACGCACCTAAAATAGGAAGGTTTTGAGTGAGTCTTTTATTTGCCTTTACACTACTGGTTCATTAAGCAAATCCCATTTTGACAGAATTAAAGTAAGTATGGACTGAGGCTAAGAATATTGAGACAAAAGTTTAAAAAAAAGCACATAATGATTTTAAAGAATGCTTGCAGCTCTAAAAGCTAAATGGAAATACAGTTGCTCTAAGCTAATATGAAGCAATACTTTCCAAATTTATGTTGTAATCACAGTTACATTTATTGATCAGTCCAAATATTGATCCTTCCTGTTCCTAGATATTAAAAAGCATAATTTCAGTGTGTGATATAACAAGAAAAGTGCTACAGGATCCACTTTTTCTCCCAGACTTAAGACTTATTATTACAAGCCTGAATAAGTAAAGCACCCTGTAGTCCATAAGAATGAAATATTTTTGGCTCACACTGAATTTAATCATTTTACTGAAGTAAAGTCACGTCAAAAATATTTCTCTTTCCCACTGTCTTGGTTTTGAACTCGTGCCAGTATCTCTAATAGTTGTCATAAATTCCAAGGAGGCACAACCACTTCCCTAAAATCTGCAAGTTAATAGATGTAATGCGGGAAGTGCAGAGGCAGTTTAATAATGTTTTGGCCTAAACCTTGACTATGGATAACATTTCCAAGTGGTTCATAAAGATCAGTCAAGAGATTTCTTTATTATTTTATTATATATATTTTTTTGTAGATTGTTGATGAGCTCTTCTGAGAATGCCAGACTCTCCACTGTATTGACAGATGGTGAAAACACTAAGCACTGAAAAACTCTATGTGTGTAAATGTTTCCACAGAGACAAACATGTATTTATTGGTGCCGGCCTGTTTGCTGTATGTTCCCCAAAGCGACATTTTGAAGAGAAGCGCAGTCAAATTAGCTTTGAATTCCACTGATCATCAGACTCATTAAAATATGTTTATATAGCAATCAATTTTTCCATGGCTCAAGAAAAACATAGCCTCCTAGTCGCTGTTGTGTGCAGCCAATTTTCAGTCCCTCTGAAGTTAAAACAGCCTTCTTACTAGGAAACCGCTCTACACAAGCCCTGGAACATAATTTACTTTCACTTGTCACTTGTTGAGTACTAAGTAGTACAGTATGTTATGTGCCCCATGTTAGTTTGCTGTTGAATTTTAATGGCCAGTCCATTTAGTCTTCTGCGCTTTGAGATACTATATGAAATAAAAAATGCTTGATAGATTTATGGTGCTACTGCAAATAATAAATCTAAAGCAGAGATATAATTCAATAGATCTGGATTACATTAAGAGAAATGCATCTAAGAGATTCAATTTAGGACTTCGGAGGTTTGAATTATGAACGACGATTACTGTCTGCCTTGTGCCCTGACTGTGGGAGAACTAAAACTGGAGGGAGCAATTTATCAAGCCCCTCTGACAGCTAATATAAGTCTCTTTTATAAATAAACAGCACTTACGATAACCAGTAGGGCAGATAAGCTTTTTTGGAAATAATAGATTGCTTTAAAGTCGTTAGGCTAGTCGAGGTCAGCATCATGGGGTGTGTTTCTTGCACCTGCTATGCAACTGGAAAACAGTTGCAGCTGTTCCACTGTGATTACTTTGACACATCTTGTGGTGTGCACAAAATGCTACCAGGCTCACAGCTGAGTCAGAAAAGGAGATCCAGATGCTCCTGATGGGATCTTAGGATTTTCTTTTCCTGTTTATTTTTAAATTTTCTCTTTCTGTCTGCAGTGGTTGGAACTAAAAAAAAGTGACACATCTTTCCTTCAAAGGTCCCGATGGAGAGGAATTTGCATTATATTATTCAAATTGTAATTAAGTGCATAATATGCTCTAATTACACTGTACATTTCTGAGTGTGTTTTGAATTCTTGCATTTCATTTTTTTAGACAGAACACATGATGAATCACAGAGAGTTAATAATGGAAAGTGGCATTGTACAGATGTAAAATTGTTCAGTTCTTTTTCCTTTTAGGTGACAGCAGAGGGAAATGCACATATGTTTCTGAATAGATGTTTGAGCTAATAAACATGTATATGTGTAACATGTAGACAATGGAAAACTACTGGAAAACCCCATGAGAACCATTTAAAAACTATTATGCAGAGGCTTAAGTGTACAGTTGACAGACACGGGCACGAGTGTGTGGGGTGTGAATATGAAATTTGCTACCTTTTAATGAACTTTAATTTTAGTTGCCACTGAGGTGATATGAAAAGCTGTGAAGCAGATCCCTCTAAGAGCAGCATAATGTTCTTCAGTTATTGGCACTCCTTATAAAGTTTTGTGAAAAGCATTTAAATAATTTAATTTTCCAGATAATAATAAATGGAAAATTCAATAATTTAGGTCCAGACCTCTGAATGTGGATTTGGGTCATGTGTCTTGAAATCAAGTCAAGTTGTGAGACACAGTTGTGACAGTAGATTATGGCGACTTTATGTCCTTCCTCTTGGTTTATTTTTCTCTGTGCTGTCTATGTTGTAGGCTTATTAAAAACGTATCACACGAATCTCGACTCTACTCGACCATCAAAGCATGTAGTTTTGGCCTGCCCAAAGTTCGGCTCAAGCTGTACGTCTAACTTATATTTCTAAATGCCATTTTTACTAGCAGCACAGAAAATGCTTTTGCTGGCATACATCCAAACCACCCGTTTGACCTTTAGAGAGTAACACATCCTCCTGATTGTGAGTACTACTGGCAAGACAAACTTGGGTTCTTGTCCAGTATTGAATGTTATAATTCTTTTAAACCTTTGAATTTCAATAACTCTAGATATAATCAAGGTTAAGTTACTGCCTTTTTTGTATCAATTATCTGACATGTACTAGCAGACAGCCATTTAATTTTTCTTTACCAAATGTTTTTTTGTCTTTCCCATTTTAGAAAGTGGGACGGACCTGAGAAAAACGAGCACATGGATTACTACTAAAAGGCTTTTAGACATTTTGATTGATTACATTACAAATATAATACACTGAACAAAAATCTGCATGTGGAATATATGGATTTTTTTTTTATTATTTCAGTGAAAGACTCTTCTACAGCAATAAAAAAATAAACGATGGGTACCAATAAGTGTACTATGTCTGTACTATTAGTTTGCCAAAGTAACATACCTGTACATGATAGGAGTGCCATATGGATGTCGGTGAGTCAGGTATGCGGTTTAATGTCGTCTGTTTGGCCTCGTTAGAAACGCATGAGAGGCCAAATTGCTGTTGAGTTACAGTTTCAGTTTGGTGATGAAATGCGTCGTTGGGTGACCAGACAGCCTACCTAGCACACTGTTGTCTTTTTTTATGCAAACTCTGTGGTACACAACATTTTACAGCAACAGTAAATTTCCTCAAGCATTTCATTTCCACTCCCAAAGCAATCACAATGTAAACAGTGAGATTAACTCATCCCAAATGACCCTGCTTGTGCACCTTGCTGACAAAGCAGGAAACCCTAAACTGGCCACATGAGCTGGTGCCCACCCACCTGGTGGGTCCTTAGTCATCAGATTAACACTTCTTCAGGTTTTTAAATGCAATCGGATGTCAGAAATGAACAGTGTTTTATTTATTTTTTTTATTATTATTTCTGCCTCGGTTTAGTAGGAGCAGTTAACTCAGTTATTGCTACTATTACAAAGTAATTCTAGGAAAAAGGAACATTTTTCATGTTGTCTCAACTAAGCAAAGCTCTGGCCTTGATTGAAAACCAGAGAATAGAATTACAAGCTTTGTTTTGATTTATTTTACCACTATTATGTGTCATAATGATGTGTTATAAAATACCCTGTTTTCATCATTAAAAGCAATTTTCAGTTTAATTAAGGATTAAAGTAAAATTACAACACTTTACTAGATACACCATTGAACATTTTTATTAAAATGAAAGGAAAAAAAGAAGCTTTTCTTTTTTTACTTTAGCTTTTTATTTAAGAATTTCAACTTGGAGTGGTGCCAGATGGCCAAACTGGGCCGTTTCTGTGTTGAAATGTATGTTCTCTATGTAGCAAAGTCTCAAATATTTTCTTAAATTCTGCACCTTGCTGACAAAGCAGGAAATCCTAAACTTATATTCACAACTCTTCCCTCTTTTAGTCAGGTAGTTAACAACTCCTTTTATTGTCATTCAGCCCCTAAAATCCCTTCAAGCTAATAAATAAATTGCAAATAAAAACGTGGTCTTTATATGACTACTTTCACTTGAACTGTTGTGTCCTTGTCTCTTAACCTTTGCTTGTTATTCGCTTTGAATCAAAGTCTTCAAATGCAATAACAATCTGGGGTAATAAGTGTTTAAAACTGGGAGATTTATTTCAGTGGATAGGAAGAAAAATACCTTCTTAACCTATTTTCTTTTCATTTTTTATTTTAAATTCCTGTGTAGAGGATCTGTGCTTCCATTCTTGTGTGTCATCAGTAATAGGCCATTTGATTAAGAAACATATCAGAATCTAAAATCTTGTGTTTGTATGAATTATAATTTATCTTTAATATAAAAATTTCACTACTATGGTTAGAAAGCCTGTCCTTTGAAAACAGAATAATTGTTAGTGTTTTGTAACAAACATTTGAATGTACACCTGCAGTTTAAGCTTTGTACCGACATGGCAACCTGTGTGTTTGTGCAATGCTCTCAGCTTGTTACTTCCACTGCCCTCATGATACGATTTGCATTTCAAAAGAACATCACAGCCATTGCTGTGAGCTCCTAACTGCTGCAGAGAATGACTATATTCAAAAAGTTATACATCTCCAATTAAAGCCTGGAAAAGCACTCTCTCTGCTGCATTCAAATATTGCCGGGAGAATCAGAGCCATTTGGAGTAATGGCTTCCTAAAACTCCCCCTACATCAGTGTGAGGGTAAAGGGGATGAGTGGCAAGCCACCAGGATGTTGCAGTGCAGTTTTCACAGCTCAACAGGATTCTACTTCTATTCAACAGGAGAGCAAGCACACACAATCTCCCACTGTGGATGTAGAATTAATGATTATCACCTCACACGTTTGCAACACATGGAGACTACACACATGCCTGTTTAGCTCTTAATTATTACGGATGCTCCAATAATCAATTATTAAGCACACTCTAGGCGTTTCTGATGGTATTTTAGGAGTGTAGGTTTTGTCTACTGTAAGGTGGTGCATGTCTAGTTTGCGAGTCTGTGCAATAATTTATTGTGGCCCCACAGGCTGTTTTAGAAACTGTCTGCATTTAAATCAACTGCAGCGAGTTTAGTGGAAGCCGGGATTTGGTTGAGTCTAATTTTGGATCCATTCATATTGCAATTACTCTCTGTAGTCCTCTTTTCATCCAGATATTGTATGTCTGGAGTTGCAGAAATTAACCCATTACCTCCTCTGTATTTAGGGTCTGATCTACTTCAGGTTTGCATGTAGAAAAACGGGAACAAAGTTGATGTCCCGCACAAACCTTATCTACAAACAACACGCTAAACAGGACTGCATAGCAAAATGAGAAGAATCGCAGGCGCAATAAATTCAGCGTGTCTAACCTCATGACTATGCAAAACATAGAGCTGCAGGATTAACAAATAATTCCAGCTTCACTTTATGGCAGCACTCTGTTACGACTTGATGCTCTGCTGGACTGCGCCGATTTTGCCCAGAAAAGGTGATGCAGATTATATCGGCTGCATTCTTCACAAATTGTGCAGGCAAGAGATGTCTGAATGGGACGGATGAATGCCGCCGGATTGATGACAATATTTACGCAATTAAACTGAAACTAACAACATGATTAAATATTGGGCCACGTGACTGAAACAAACCTCAACATGAACAGCCACCAGAGACCGAAACACCATCACTAAACCAAAGGGCTATCAGTGAAAAAAACAAATAAAAATAAATACGTTGTGTGCGAGAGTCCCTTAGTTGTTCACAATTTATGCACTCTTTATTTTTCTGTCACGATTCATAGGTTTTGTGTTTTTCATTTGTGCTCCTCTCTAATTGCTTGTGGGTTTATTATTGTAGGAAAGGTCTTGCCATAATTAGTCGGTAGAGTTTTGCCTTATGAGTTCATTCATCTGTGTTTAGTTTCTTAGTTTAGTCTTGAGTTATATTCTTGGTGCATTTACATTTATTTCTCTTAGATCAGTGTTAGTCTCCTTCCCTTGGTTTGTATTTTTTTGTGTGTCTAATTCAGCTTTCTTTGTTATTTTTCAGCTTCCCTCAGTCTGCTTGTTTGCTCTCCTATTTCCTAATCCCCTGATTAACACACTTGTGTCCTCTCTGTACATAGGCTCACAGGTTTCCATTGTTCTTTGCTGGTTCATCTGTCCAGTCTTCTCTGCAGAGCTCATCATTATTCAATCTGCTGCTGTAGTCCTCCTCATGGTGTTGTGCCATCCATCGTCTTCCCGCCATGTTCATGGTTTGTTAGCCTTCATTATATTAAGCTTATGTTTTCGGACTTCTGGACCTTGGATTTTGTTTTCGTAAGTTTGTATCATTAAACATCTTTCGTCCTTCCATCCACGTTGGTTATTCATCCATCCATCCATCCATATATCTAGAGCAGCAGATGGCCCGGACACATAAGGGACATTTCACAGAAAATATGTGCAGCTGAGCATTATGTCCAGTGTTTTAAAGCCAAATAAAACACCTTAATATTACAACCCTGTGACAAGGCTTGATATTTTTCTCCCAGGTTTAAAACAAATGCTTTCAATTTGGGATAACCCATGTTTCACCAAAATGAGACATTTGCATTAGGTGAGACAGAGCCAATGCTGTAATTCATAGCAAGAACAAGAGAGTGGACGGCTTTGGGGCTGAAATCAGCGCTGTTGCTTGTCAGGTTCTCGGTAATGGAAAATGTATTTAAAATGGGGTCTACTGGATCTCATTTTACGAATCATTAATAATAAATTGGTGCCATCAATCCTAATGACGACGGGTCCCCTATTATCAGGCCGACATTTGGGACACTTTCCTTTGGCCTGGATCAATTAATTCCAACATTTTCTGCGGACAGAAGACATCTGTTTAGCTTGAGCACAACAAGGTGTTGTTTTTGAGTTACTTAAGGAGTTTTTGAGGCTGGTTTATACTGATGAGTCTGTAAAGAGACAAAGAGCTCTGATTGGTGCATTTTAGTGAAATAACTGGAGTATGAAGAAATAAGTGAGTCACAACTGTTTCCTTGAATAACCAGCATTGCTGGGATGTTCAATGGCCTAGACAGTATTTTTATACATTCCCTGGCTGATTCTTTTCAAAAATATTTTCCCTGATTTGCTTGGCGCGTTCTTTTTGTTTTCATGCTGTAATGGTAGCCAGGAATACTGATTAAACAGTAGATGAACCTTCCAGACACAAATGTCTTTATGCTTCAGTCACATGAGACACACTCAGTAAACTCAGATGATCTATTGTGAGACGACTTGTACCAATTAGCTGGTGTTGAAATACGTCAGTCACTTTAAAGGCAGTGAATATTTATGTTGTCACCTGCATGTTCAATGTTTTGGTAACACTTTATTTGAAGGGGTGTGCATAATACTGACGTAACACTGTCATAAGCATGACATAACACCTCTTATGAACATGAGGAAGTCTTCATGAATGGTTATGACTGTTGTCATAAAGCGTCATTCGGTAAATTATGACAGTTTTAAAACTAAAAGTTGGATTGAAATTCCATTAAAAGTGTCAACTTTGCATTCAAAGTGTCATTATTTACCAAATGACACTTCATGGCAACAGTCATAACCATTCATGAAGACTCCCTCATGTTTATAAGAGGTGTTATATCATGTTTATGACAGTGTTATGTTGGACATCATAACACTTGTAAATGCTTTGTCAAAAAAACATTGTTTTTCTTATCATGATTGATTAGTAAAAATAATAGAGTAAAATCTTCAAGGGGTGAATACTTTTTATAGAAACTGCAACAACTAAGTTATGTTCTTTACGTACAATTTTTTTTAACATTTGTCATGTCAAGATGTTCACACAGAGAGAAACTATGTTGCAATTCAGTATCATCCATAATCTATGGAAATCCTGGAGGTGTAGAATTTCTGTTTTACACTCAAAATTGATAAGAGAAAGAAAAACGCAATTTATACACTGAAACGCAGACTAAGAAAGTATTATTTGTAGTAAGTATTAAGTAGTATCTGTAGGATGGATCATTTTTAAATTTTCCATTACATTTCAGGAACAGCAACAATGCTGGATAATTGATGTTATAGTCTGATCCTTGGATATTTGGAACACACTTGATAGACACTCGCCTCTCCAGAACTGGCCAACTGCACAAGTGCTGCAGTTTTAGAGAAGATTAAACCCTGTCATCTATCCATCAAAATGTCTCCATTGCTAAACTCATGTAAATCCTTACAGACTGCATAATTTTTTTCTTCTAGTGTTTCACCAATCAACTGTGATCATTTCCTGCCTAATTCATCCTACCCACTCACAGGTACCTCGATGAAGACATGAACATTACCAATGTCTAGCATTGTTAGAATTCCAATATTACTAAAGGCATTAAGGTGACAGAAATAGAAATATTTTTTGGATAATCTCAGGAATTTCATTTTTTCTGCTGTTTATTGTATCTTGTGTTTACTCGGAGAAGTAGTCCCCAGAGAGTGTGTGCCTGGCCTCAGCTGTAGCTCATTAGCAACCTCCATAAATACCTTTTTCCTGCCTCCACATGGCGCCAAATCATTGTGTTCTTCAAGACTACTTAGTCACGTTTAACCCATTTTCTTTCTTCCTTTCACTTTTTTTTTTTTTTGACTGATGGGTACCTTGAATCCAAGATCCTAAAAAAAGCCCTTTTAGTTTTTGAAAAGTGCATTATAAATGCATTTATTGCTTTGTGTTTCATACTGTCAAGATTTTTGCTCTTCTGCCTCTAAAATTTGATCTCAAATCTTGCATGTTACTCGTTGGCCTGCTGATGGCCTTTCACATCCAATCGCCTTGCCGACCTCATTCCTGCATGTCGCAGCCCGGGAATGTTTCAGCAGCCCACGCTGAGAGCTTACTCCAGTGAACAAAGTGATGAAACAGGTTGAAGTTTGTTTCATTTTTTTTATTAACACGCTCCTTCTCACCGAGCAGGAAACTTTGAAATTTGTATTCTCAACTTTGTGCTTGATGAAAGACTACATTCAGCTGCTGTGCTCACAGGTTATCTACAATCAAGAGGTCCTGAGTGGGTCGGTTAAGATACCGTGTGTCATGCACCAAACTTTGTAGGAAGGAAGAGCCCTTGCATTATTCATGGCACCGCAGATCTGAAAATCTGCTGGAACCTTGATCACACCACTGAATGACAATTTGTTTGGATAGCAATGACTACTGTAAGGAAACAGTGTCGACACGCCTGTGGTGATATGAGTATTCCTATCAGTGTTTCTTACACATTTAAATGTTGTGACTTTTGGCCTTTGTAAACTAAGTCAGTTCAAATTTCTAAACCACTGCAACAACTTACTGGGCTATTTTGGTTTAAAAACTTTCATTAGCAACAGTGATTTTTTCTGGTTTGGACAGCCATATTGCTTAGATGATATTTGCATTCAGTACATTTGGAATCATAAAACTACAGCACCAGATTGATTTTCATTACATTAGCGATTCAATTTTTTTTTTTATTTCTTCTTTTATTTCTTCTGTTTGGTCAGCTCTTTACACTGCTGTGTATTCTCAGAAACATTTCATCTTCAAATACTGCTATTTCACAATAAATACACCTGTTTTTGCACAGGACCGCTGACCATTTCGTTTTTGGTTGTTTTTGTACCTTGCGTTTTCAGACTATTAAATCGCCTTGTTGCGAACTGAAAATAATTGCCTGCCAGTTAAACAGACGTGCAATGTGTTTGACGGTGCAATCAAAATGAGCCACCTCATTTTCATATTTATCCGTTTTGAAAGCCATTTTCATCTCCGGTTAGTCAGAGCCCCAGAAAACCTGAGGTGTCTGTGCTTTTTGAAATGTTTCTGAGAATAAAGGCTTTTACCTCCATTCATCTATTCCCCGTGGCAAATTAAAGGTTTTCTGGCACGGAATAACTTTTTGAGTGTTAATACAAGAAGTTTATTAAGCTTAAAGGATGTGCTGCTTACTGCGGATGTTGTGATGCATACTAACTAGGCACATCTCAGAAGGAAATACACATTTAAAACTCTGTCAGAAATATACTAAAAGGGTCCTTGGTCCTTTGGAACGCTTTCAGTCTGACACCGCTCATCGTTAGGGTGCAGACTGAGTGCAGCCTCTCATTGTGCATGCCTTGTCATACTACTGCTCAGCTCATGCGCCAGATATACCGCTAGAGGCAGAAAATGAGTCATTTACGCATGCACTCACCCAGGTCCCTCAACCAGGTCTCTCTGAAGCAGTGGGAGTCCTGCAGGCTGCAAGCAATCTGTGGCCATAAATCCCATCAGAAACAGAAAATTGTTTTTGCATTGTTTCTGCAGAAACAGAAACAATGTAGATGCTATAATCAATGTTGCAGAAGTGGTTTTACACCAAACATTCGGTTTAGCTGTGATTCTTTCAATCTCAGCAATTTGTTGTCTCAGTAGTCTAAAAATTGCATCAAGCACTGAACACGACCTTTGACCTTTAGATAAAAAAGCATTTTTACTGTTCGTACATTGATTTTCGCAGAAAGCTGTCAAACAATTGGGAAGACTGGATGTAGTTATTACAGCCCGTTGCACATTAAATGTCACAGGGTGTTGAAGCTGTTGTTAAATTATCTTTTCTTATAATAACGTCCATCCATTCTGCAGCTTATGTCGCTGTAATGTTTCAGCACAACATAATTTAAAATGTTTTTAAACATACACAGGAAGTATAAGGACACCGTACACTTGTCAGACACTTCATTAGCTACACTTATTGAACTACTTGTTAACACAAATAAATCAGCCAATCACATAGTGAGAATTCAATATATTTCTGCATCTAGCAGGGGTGAGGATGGCTTGCTGAGGTTCAAACTGGGCCTCAGAATGGGGAAGAAAGAGTATTTAAGCAATGTTGAGCTTGGCATACTTTTTGATGAGAGACTGGCTGGTCTGAGTTTATAAGAAACTCCTGTAATAAAACTGGAATTTTCTGACACAACCAATTTCATAGCTTCATAGAGAATTGTTTGAAAAAGGCAACCTAATATGACGAAAAAGTCAACAGTAGCTCAAAATACCTGACAATATAAGGTATGTGGCATACATAAAACATAATCCAAATTTCAAAGCAGATGGTCTATAGCAGTGGAAAACTACAAATATGGTTGCATTCACACCAGTCCTGCTTGGTCCACTTTAGCTGAATTTTAGCTTGTTTGCATAGAGGCAATCAAACTCTGATGCTGACCAAAGAAGCGAACAGTGGTCTGCCTTAAAACCTGAGTCCTGGTTTGATTAAAGTGAGCTCAGTTCAAAAGCATTTGTGGATGCAAGCGTACTGGAGACCGTTCCAAAAGCAAGACGCAGAACATAGCTTAAGGCATTCTGCGCAATAACAATCCAAACTCCATTTCTCTTGTGGTAGAAATGGCTCATAGTCTTTTACCAAAGACAGAAGAGAAATTCTCCAACATCTAAAATATCACACCACTCCAGTTTTGTTTATGCATTGTGAAGAAGGAAGTTGTGTCAGCGTTTCCTTCAGAGGTTTTATTGTTGTTTCCTTCAGTGGTTCTTTGTGCAGCTACACCACTGGTGAGACAGGGGCGGTCAGGTTCTTCAATTGGTTTGGATCATTTGAAACGGTGCAGTGTGAAAGCGTACCACACCAGCTGAAACTGTAACAAATGTTGCTATTTTGGGTCCACAGTCAAACCGAGTCTACCTGTCTATTAGGTGTGAAAACACCATAAGAACTGGGAACAGGCTACGATTCACAATCTGACAAAAGTGGGACAAAAACAGCGGAAAATGTTGCCTGGTCCGATTAGGGAAATTTTCTTCACATGCTTTTTATGTTAATTAAGCACAGTGTAAATGCTGCTGCCTGTCTGAATTTTGTTGCTGATCACGGCCATCTTTTTATGACCCCATCACACCCATCTTCTGATGGCTACTTCTTGTGTGAAAATGCACCATGTTACAAAGCTTAAAACCTTTAAAACTGGTTTCGGGTACATGGTGATAAGTTCACTGACCTCCAATCGTCCTCACATTCACCAGTCCACTAGTCCACCTTTAGTAATTTGATGGAACAAAGAATTAAGGAATCATTGCAGACAAAAGGGAATCCAACCTACGTAATAAAGTAGCCAGAATACTGGCATTTGTTTGTATTAATATGTCAACTCATTGTATATTTGTTCATGGGGAATACATTATAAGATAGTAGTGATTATATTTGCAAACATTATTCTTTCAAGCAGAATATTCTTATCTGAATTATGCCAAGGCTTTTCAGTGATGTACTGCATGCTGCTACCAGCTTCTCTGTTGTCTGTGGAAGCATGCAAAAATAGGTCTGCATTGTCTGATGCAGTTGTGTTCATGCCACGTCTTCCCCGCAACAAACAAACAAACCACTGACAGCTGCACAGATTGCACTTAGCAAGCAGCCTCTCAGAGTAAGCGGACAGAATTTACAAGGAAATGAAGGGCACCCAAGGTAAGAGACGGAGTCCAAGACGTTTCCTCAACTAGATTGGTGAAGATTAGGACAAACAAAGCTATTTCCCTTTCATCTACAAGCGTAGTTGTGACACTTGCATCCATTTATATAATTGTAAGTGACAGCTACCGTGTTCCAGCTGTACTTAGCAGTATGCAGAGGGGTTTTTTCAGCTTTAAATATTCAGATCATTGTTGGACAGAGTATTGCACCTCCCTCCCAGGCTTTTAAACATCTGATTTGATACATGGCACTTTCACCACTCTAGCTTAACACTTCAGAAGATGTATTTAGAAAGTCAGAATGGCATGGAGCTCATAGCTTTCTGGATAAGATGGCTATTAGGATATGAAGTTGATGAAGCCAAGATTTCAATAGCGCATTTCACATAATGAATATTTAGATCACAATTAAAATGGTGATCCATCCATCCATCCATCCATCCAGACATCCAGACATCCATCCATTTCTGTAAAATATATCTTTATGTGTATATAAGACCAGAAGATTTGGAATTGGTGTCAAACACCAAACCTGAAAAGGATTAAACAGTGCATAATCTCACCATACGATTTTTATAAATACTTATCAGTAACTCCATGAAAATGTCACACAGTAAAATTCCCTGACATGTAATAATACAGGACCATAAACACAAATGTGTTGGTATGGAATGAGATAAAGACGGGGTGACTAGGCAAAGCAGGAGTAAAAAGAGAAAAAGAAAACAAACATTGAATAGTACATTATTTCACTTGGCAGTTTTATATTTTAATAAGCCATGAAGATAAATGGTAACAAAAATACTTACAAAATGTTTTATTTCTTTTATTATTTCTGAAGATATTAGACTATACTGTTTCCAGAGATCTGTTTGGACCAATCTCCTTTGAAATATTAAATATTACTGACATCTTATGAAACCAAATTAACTATGAGCAAGTTCTTGTCAGCAGACAATATTAGTCAAATAACCAGATTTCATTTCAGTTCATTAATAGATTATGGAAAACTCTGTCAGTGAGGTAGAAATTGACCTGAAGGTGGAAATGATTTGATGTGCAGTTTGTGCAAAACAACTCAAATTGCTTATTTTGGTGGAATACAAAATTTTCCAAATCAGATTGAAGACAAATTCATAATAGGGCAAAAACTGAACTGGTTATGTTTGCAATTTTTCTTGATTGGGATGTTTAGCCAAATGTTTTCCAATGTAATTTTTTACAATCAAATTATTTTGTCCCTTTATGATTTAGAGTTTGTATTGTACGCTTCAAGGCCAACATGCTGCTTTGACTGACAGAAAGGTAGGGGACAGTCTCATAAGCCCTGCTTTCTAAAAATTGTTAGCATTTGCCTGATGTTCTGATTTTATCCGCTGACTCTCTTAATTTCAATCTCTCTGAAAATCCACTTGCCAGAGATGAGAGATCCATCCGAAAACATCATAAAGGCTTTAGTAATTGCCAGCATGATGACGCAGAGCAATTTCTTGCAATCCAGGTTGTATTATTAATTGCATTTGAATGGAGAGATGCCAAAATGACATTTTCTCCTCAATGCTGTTGCATACAATTCAAACAGACATACTCAAAATGAGAAGTGCATGATTTTGAATCATCACTGACAGCGCAATCTTTTTTGTGCTTGTACAAAGGTTGTTTTAAACGGACGAAGCTGATGGGGATAAAGTTGGAACAAAAGAACTAATTTGCAAGTTAATAGCGCTTAATCAGTTTGTCGCATTAGTGCCTGTTATAACAAAGGGATATGGGCAGAGGGATTTAAACAAAGAGGGTTTAGAGCTTCTAAAAAGGCCAGAGCCCAGATGTGATAACATTACAGTCAGTTTAACATTGTGCTGGTTGAAGGTGAACAAGTTTGGACTCGGAAGCCAATAATGTGAGTAATGATGCTTAAATATGCACCAGTTCAATAATCAAACAACCAATTGGGGGCCAACTTACATGCAAATGCACATACTCACTCTTTACCTGAACAAGCACATTCAAAAAGCTTGTGTTTTGTAAGTTTGTGTTCAGACCCAAATGAATTATAGCATCCCAAGCTTCTCATAGGACAATTACCAGGTCTCTAAGGTTAACCAAGATTTCACTAACTCTGATGATATCTGCCTGACTTCCCAATGTCTGAGGGATACAGGTTAGATTTGATTTGACTAGGCTGTCCACCTTATTTGTGCTACCCATGCAGCTTTTTATGATTTATGTTTGACATCCTGTCGTTCGACTGGAGCTGCAATCTTCCACGCAAACAAATGCACTCTCACAGACTAGATATGAATAAAAAACATACATAAATATATATTTAATGTGAGAGAACCGTGGTGTTTGCTCAGTTTATTAATATACAGAGAATGCATTAATTCAAATTCAATTCAAAAATGCTTTATTGATCCCTAAGGAGGGAAAATAAATGTTGTTGTGACTCATATTATCCAAGGTAAACATCCAGTAACATTGCCAAAGTCATACCTGCCGTGCTCCCAATCACAATGTGGGTTAAGCACTCCTCTCCTTGAGCTTTAATAAAGCAAACATGCGGAATGGCTAATTCAAAATCACATCCTTAGCCAGATATTTTCTTGACTCCTCATTTGTTGTTAACTGGTGGAAACTGAATCACCAATCACTGAACAAATCCTGTTTCACTTTGGATGCATTTTCAACACACCTTTTTTAATCTGATTGCAAGCTGAGACGTGAACAGTACAACATGTATAGGTGCTTTGCAGGGACATTTAAGCTAAGCTAAAAAAAAACAAATATATAATTATTTAAATAACGCCAGTCACCCCATTTGGTTAGCTATTTTACTGGAGCTCATGTTGTGTAACTGGTAATGACAAAGTAACAACAAATTGATTATGAATCAGGTTATATTTTACTTATATCACGATTACCTACATGTTTAATGATATAGGTCTATCTTTTACCATTAACCCTAAAAAAAAAAGAAAATAACACAAAGGCAGAATAGGAATTGGAAATTTGGAGACCTCTAAGATCTGTTTTGTTAAATTAAAATAGCATTATTTGTCAGATGTTCATATAATCTATATTTGGCTCTTATTTATCCAACAGTCTAACTCTTGTAAAATAAAGTGACTGAAGAACAAAAAACACATAAGAATCAGTTATAAGCTTCTTTTTTACACCTATAAAATACAAAATGGTTACAATCATGTTATGGTGTAATTTAAAGAATAAAGTTTTGCTTAACGTATCACGTCTATCACAGCGCTAATGGCAGCAGTCAGACTGTATAATGGTTGTTCAAAGTAGAAGCATCACACAGATGGCATGCTGTAGAACTTGCAATGATTTCTCTTTATGACGTTCAGGAATCCATTACTATCATTACCACAACACAAACGAGAGTTGTTGGTGGTGTTAGTGAATGTTGACTTAAAAACAGGTGAGACTCCTTCAGCTGATCAGGCCTTACTGTGGGTTGACTGAAAAATATTTGTCCAGTCAGTAAATTAGAAGTTGAGAAAAATCAATTAAATATAGAATTTCTTTTTTGACCTGCTTGATTCCAACTTTAAATACCAAAGCCACTCATCCCTCCCCGGCCCTTTACACACACATTTATGTCTCCTCCGGTAAAACAAAGCTGACCTCTGGTGCCTTTGAGTTATTCTGTGAGTATGCATCATGGGTGCATATTTCAGCTGAGCTTATTAGGAATACGGAGCGCAACGCCTTGCACTTTATCAAAGTCATACAAATGAATCCTGGATGATAAATATTCTATCAGGCACATCTGCATGTACTGCTGAGGATATGTAGTCAGCCGCTCATGAATTACAGTAGCAAGGACTTATATATTCAGAGTGTGGGAGGACAACCTTCCAAGGATTCGGGGATGTGGACTTGTATAAAAACAAGATAACATTAAATATTTTGCAAAATAACAGATTTCTGGTCATTACGTTTGTATAGACAATTTTGAAACACTGACATGATATGGCAGGAACCCTCCTTAATTGACATTACTAAAACATCTTCGCCAACATTTGAAAGTCATGAAGAAGCTCACCTCATTACAAGTTTCAGTTTTAAGATTTACAGTTTTCTGTCTGAGATAAATTGCCTCAAATTGCCTTGATACATTTTGCCGAGTGACTAAAGATAAGATATTTTTATTGGCATTATTAAAAAACATTGACTGTAACATAGCACTCAAAGTAACATATTCTAACATATTCTTATCCCTGACGTTTTAGTCATTATTCATTGACTTACTAGTTTTATTCCTATATTCACTTCCACAAAATGCATCTCTGAGTACGTGGAGGCATTGACAGCCTTCCACTGAATTTTAAATATCACAAGAGGGGAGGCCCTGAGAACGCCACACTTCTCAAACTAAGCTATAAATTGCATCTGATTTCATTTTAAAGCACACGTAAACAGAAAGATGTTCCTGTATATGATTTAGTATTTTTAGTTATTGTCTGTTTTCTTGTTGAAAATGAAGATGATTCTTCCCCCCGTGGACATTACGATCACACATTTGATTGTTTGTCTAACATATTCTTATCTCTGACAGAGTTTGTTCGGTGCTTTTTCTGAACTCTCATGTTGTAAATTGGTCCTAGACCTACCAAATAACAGGCGTATCAAGAGTTTTTTACACAACACTCTGACTCAGTGCGCATAGCATGCCATTCCAGGCACAGCATCACTTCAGATGTTTGAGTCTCCCGTTTGCCATGACAACAGTGCAGAGGATAGAACATGACACATCTTTGACAGACTGGGGAGGAAAATAGGCCTGTATGTGTTGTTTTCCTGTCACTCTCTGCCTTATGTAACATACATCTATGAAAGCCATTGCGTTTTCTTCTTGCACAACCCAATCTGCTTCGCAGAGTTGATGTTTTTCTATACTGCACGTCTGCAAACATCCACAAGCCATTAATGGACGGTCCCAGACTGGGTGTAACATATTGTACCGAGGCAGCTGGTCAAGTTGCAAGCTCACAATTAAATCTTTAAGCATGTGAGAGGGAATAAATGCATTTCCACTGTTCTGCTCCAAAACAATTGCTGGTGCGTCTCTGTGCCTATAACACACTCAGCTGGCCTAATTATGGGAGATAAACCCGAGATCTCTGCTGTAAAAACCTGCAATTATTCATGAAAGACTCATCTAAAAATACTCTGGCTTAATTTAAATTACATTCTGAAATAATCATAAGGAGGCACTTCAGCAGCCTATTGTTCTGCTGTAATCATAAAGATATAATAAATATAACCTCTTATAACAACAAATATGTAGACTTGAACATTTAATAGATTACTGAGCAAAAACTGGTACTATTTTTGATAGAGTAATAATTTTCTCTTTCACCATATAGTGGATGAATTTAGATTAAATGGCCGTCCACTGGTTGTAACCGACATGCAAATTTATTCAAATATGTGCTTCCCTCAAGTGATTGTTAGTCCCTGTGTGTATTATTAGACAGACACATCATAAAATAGTGATCAAGATGCTACAGCAGCTGGAGAATAAAAGTCCTAGGATTATAGAGGCAGCGTTTCTGTTATAAAGCAGGGCTGCCGGTCAAATGACCCGATGCCAGAGCGTGCAGCAGCAGTCGTGGCCGATGGCCATGCCTCAGGTTGGACCTGGCTCACTATTTACACAGCTGTGGTGGGTCTGGTGTACATCAGTACAGGTCTGCCCATTCTTGCCTCATGGATCCCATTGCACCCGTCGTCCCAAACACAAGCCAGTTTCTTCTGACGTAACTCTGTACTGTGCAGGTTCTTGTGACCTGGGCTATTAGCAATCACTGTTCTCATTTTGAAATGCTAAGTGTCTGTACAAGCTGTTAGCTTTTATTAACACATGGCATGTTTTGATTTTCTATCAGGATTATCATGTTGCGACAGTTTGGAAGCTCCACATGGCAATCCTTGAAGCTGAAATCGGTTATTGCTCACCAGGATGTCTTTTAAATTTGATCATTGGCAGAGATAAGATTTTCAATTGGTTCCAGATACAAGTTTTGTGCAAAAGTGGTATTTTTGATTTACTCAAATCAAATAAGTGCACGGTAAGTTGCAAATGTATTCACAAACGTCCTACTGCTTCAAATTTTGTGACAATACGATCACAAAATTCAATGTATTTTAGTAAGGAAGATGGAGATGAAAATTTTTGTCCTTCCCTTTCTGCAGAATACATCTACAATGTCTACAAACAGTTGATTCAAGAAGTGGGGAAAAAAAGGCATAATATGAGTTATAACAACATTTAATTTCCCTCTGGGATTAATAAAGTATTTCTGAGTTTAATTTGAAATGAAACTAGGGCTGTTAAGCGATTAAAAATTTTAATCTGATTAATCACGTTGTTGCTGTGAATTAATAATGATTAATTAATTGTTAAAGCACTGAACAAAAGTAATGAGTTCTAACTGGTATTATTAGGCTGTTGATTAAACTAGGATGTAATAGGCCAAATGTGGGAGCATTTCTCATGTATTTCATGCTTTTGTATTTATCTTTGTTCATGTTTTTTCCTTGTTAGTAGGGGTGAGGGATATGGATGATACTTTTGTCATAACAATAAAAGTGATAAGATCAATTTAATACTTACATTTTAGGTGACTGAATAGCTGCAACTGAATGGCACAGCAATCATAGGCCCACAAACAAAAATACTGTCCTTGAAAAACAAACCGATTTGTAATTTCCTTCTTTTGGACACCTGTAGACTATTTAATTTCTTCAAAAGACTCTGATAGTTTTTTTTTATTTTCCAGGATTGTCCTGTATTTACGTCTATCCACCTTTCTGTTAAGCCTGACCAGCTTTAGTGTTCCTGCTGAAAACTATTCCACAACATTTTGCTGCCACCACCGAGATTCCCAGGAGGTTTGTTGTGTTGAGGCTGAGGTGGCATCAGGTTTTAACGCTTGTAGGATTTCTCTCTTCTCTTTGGCGAAAGACCGTGAGCCATTTTTCCCCAGAGTTTGATTTTTTTTTAAGTCTATATCAGAATTCGATTGTGCATTCACATCTCCCCCAACAAGCTGAACTTTCTAGACAAACAAATTAAAGTTTGACTAAACCAGAATAAACAAACCTGGTGTGAATCCATCCTTAGAGGAATCTGAGTAAGTGGGGATGAATACAAATGCTCAGTAAACCCAGATTTTTATTAGTGAAAATGTTTAAAACAGCATGTTTTAAACAAGAGGTATAAAGCTAGGCTTCAAAAGCAGAGTTTCTGCTTTTATGAGCTGAACATAATTGTTTTGACTTGTTATTCTTTTTCCAAACATGACTAATGATGAGTTTATCAGTAAGTCTTTACATTCAAAACACAACTTGGATTCAGTGTCTACTGGCTTTAAATGTTGTATTCTTCTGAATGCCATTTGGCCTCAATCTTTGAGTCAAGTTTAAATCAATATTGTAATCATTTATTAATTCAAACAAAACTGGAGAACAGCCATCCATGACTTTATGCACACTTCTCATATGGGTCAGGTTTATGAGGGAAACCGTGACGGCCCGTTCCCCTAAGATACTCTGCAGCCCCTCCTGGGGGATCCGGAGGTGTTGCTGGGCTAGAAGAGATCTATTATCTCTCCAGTGAGTTCTGGTCCACCTGCAGGTCTCCTCCCAGTAGACGGTACCTGATGAAAATCTCCAAAGGGAGAAGACCAAGAGGCATTCTAATCTGATGCTGAAAGCAACTGAGCTGACTGCTTGGATATTGAGTGTATGGGGAGCGCCTCCCTAATGGCCGAGCCTCTCATCCCATCTGAGCTGNGGTCAGCCATGATCCTAATCAGTAAATTCTCTTCTCCTTCTTCAACACCACTGACTGTTTTTTTTGTTTTAAATAGAAAGCGTCTTGCATTTAAAAAAGACATGGACAAGGTAACACAACCCCAAGAGGATAAAATGGTCAGAAAGCATGTTATGTGGGTAATTACAGAAAACATCTCTTTGTATTGAAACATTTCAGAAAAACCCCCAATCCTTATTCCTTGATGCATCAGTTTAAGCAAAACCTGCAAAAATGTATTCTTATCTTTTTATTCTCTCTCTATCTGTCACATCTTGGTGTCCAGCCTCTCAGCTTAGAGCCTTACCACTGAAAGCTGAAACATGAGTGAATAACATCCATCTGCTTTTCTGTTTTATTGAAGATTGTTGTGCAGCTGGAATGCAGTGGTTCAAATAAAGTACGAACGAAGAAGAAAATGGCTGCTTAAGATTTAAAAGGGGTAAGGTTGGAAATCATAAATATCTGCAATATTTATGAAAATATATTTTTTTAACTTCCCACTTTCACAATTTCTAAACAAGAAAAAAAAACTAGCCTGAGAAATTGAAAGTTGGCACGCTGCATTCTGAGTTAAGTTTAAGCCTCTTTTTAAAGTCAGGCAGACTGCAACTGTTTTTTGTGTCTCAGTGTCTTTTATCTTTTTCTTTTATCCGTCTCTGTTGCAGTCTTGCAGAATCATATACATTATTTTAAACTTTTCTTTCTGTGGTTTTAATTCTAACTTTTTAATTTTCTCTCATGTTCAAGTTGGTGAACTTTGAGGATCACAATGAAGTTATTGCCTTTGAGGTCAATCCTTGATCGTCTGCTTTATTCTAAAATTTACTAGTGTATAAATTGCTTCATTAATCCACCTCCAAAATGTTCCCAATTCACCAGACGTCCATATAATCTATGATGAGGTCTTCCATTATTAAAACCAGCTCATATTTGCTTCAATAAAAGTATTAAGTCAGCGTATTTGCATGGATTCACATGGATGAATTTCACCTATTTGCTTACCGTGTGCAATGAAAACATCTGCAACAATGAGTAATGAATACAAACACTGATGCTGTAAACAGACATCTGATGTAGCGGCGAGCAGAAGCAACAGCTGACCAGCGTTAGTTGTCGGCTCTACATCTTAAAAAGTATTTCCTTTACCTGTGAGCTGCACTCAAATGAACATTTTTCCACCATCCTTGAGTCTGAAATCATTCTGAAGTAGGTTTGAAGTCAAAAAAGATATTCAGGTTTGTGTTTGTAGCCGTTCTATATGAAGCTCTCATTGAAAGTTTTGTGGGCAGTCCACACCTTAAATTGACCTCCATCAATCTTTTTTTACTGCTGCTGTTTAATTCCCTCACTTGATGATGAGAGAGCTACTTGAAAACACTTCACTATCTTCTTTCAGCCTCCTTCTCCTCCTATGTAAGAATGCAATAAGTCAATTTTCAATCTTAAGTAAGTTATTTAAGGGAGGAAACTGCTGCTTGTGAATTCAATATTTGACACCTATGGCCCTTTCTAAAGTTTAACTTCAACCCAGTCTGATGTTGATGATGATGATTTTTAGCATGTGACAACTATTATGTTTTCTTCTTTATTGCTTATTTTTTAGAATCTGTATTTTCTAGCATGCCTATTTCCTAGTACCCAGTTCTACTGAGTTTCCATAGAACTGAGTTAAACTGTAAAAACATACTGCTGTAGAAACCTTTAAAAAAAGGCATTTTGGTTTCTTTAGCACTTATTCCAGGTTATTCAGTATTTCTGTGCAGTAGTCACTGTGAAAAAGTCGTTCGAAGGAGAAAGAAACTGAAAACTTACTCTAAATCCTGCCTGTGCTGACTTGATTGTAATAAAAGAGGTGAAAGTAAAACTAAAAGAGATACAATCAACTGCAAGGGAATTGCATTAATGGTATGTCAATTTATTAATTTTTGAACTTTTTTCATACAACATATATAAAAAATTTGGAAAACTATTTCAAGTTCGATGTGTGGATTCAGTCCAAAATTTTCAGCTGATGAATTATAAACATAGAACTAATTGCTGTTGAGGATGAACAGAAAAAAAACAAAAAACGAACCACCTCCATTGGGGCGTTCAGACTTTTACTCATCATTTTTTTGCAGTCTCCACCACTCTGAGAACTTTGACAGAACAATTACAGCTGTACTTGTCCTCATGGTGCAACCAGTGTTACTGCCCAGAGAGGGCCTCCCTAAACTGGACAATAGATCCCATAAATCTTCCCATCATTATCAGCTATTCATATGTTCTCCGCTTGATGTGAATACATTAAAGCCTAGAGGGGCCATCAAAGCCAAACATAAAATACAAATGAAATCTTTATGAAGCCGTATTCATTTATAGTCTGCTGGTGCGTTTTGTTTAATTTGGTCTGTCTCATCTTTTATCTCAATCATGCTCCACCAGTGTGATGAAAGTGTTACACCGAAGACGACGGAACAAACACAATGACTTATCAGGTCACTAATCTGTGATTATGCATGCTATGCATGCATACAATATGCATTCATTTATCACAACAACTAGATGCTTTAATTACCTCATTATAATGCTGACTCTGAGTCAGTCATAATTAATCATTTGTTTACAGAAAACGATGGGATGACAGATCTCCGGGTCCCAACAGCGACCCCTGGAAGGGCCCTCTAAGCTGGCAGCCTGAATGCAGGATCGGGAGTTTTTTTGGCCGGTCACTGTTGCTATTTCTCCAGCCGTCTAATAAAGCTTCAGCTGCAGTCATAACTCTCGCACTTCAAATCACCTGCCAAGAGCAAGAGCCCAAGGACACATTATGCCTCGGGTTAACAGAGTGCTGCTCACCACCACAATGCACAAAGACTATTAGTCTGTGAAGTTAACTTTGACCGCAATCACTTTCTGGAATTTTCAGGATTTATGCTTTTCAGCCAGAAAGTGAGTTTTTGAGAAGATCTTCACTCTCCCAAAACCAGTTGAAGTAATGTTTTCTTGATAAATATTTTCCTTTGGTGGGTGCCTAAAGCCTGAAACATCAAACATCTCTTTTGTAAACTAGTAACACATAAAACAAACCACATGAAAAATACAAAAAAAAAAGAAAAAAGATCTTTGGTGTTGAGCATCTAACCTAATGTTGAAAAAATAAATGTTTTGCCATCGGGTTGATTTTGTTCGGGTTTTTTTACCTTTTAGTTTAGTGCCTATACGGGCTTAAAAATGGCCAATGTTCAAACTTTCCTTTTCTTTTGTGGACTTTGAAAACACTCTATAAATTGTGAATTTAGATAGTCATAACGACATGTTGCATCTGCTGTGATGAAATAAAAAATGTTAACTGCTTTCACTATGGACACAAAATGTGCTATTCTCCAGGAAATATTTGTATTGAAACCGTTTTGTCTAACCAACAGAGAGGAAAAATGTATAATTCTTGTTTCGTTGTCACATTACTGATACACACATGGCTAAGTAAACAGAGCTCAAAGCAAAAATACATAAAAACAAAGTCAATTCCCAGTGTGATAATTCCCCAAATGATGGAAAGATGGAATGATGTTTGACTTTTTTTTCCTTTTAACATCTAATAATTGCTGCTGGTGGAGAGCAGGAAGGCGTTAGTGGGAACCAGTATTTCGTCTCCGGAATACAAAGCAATGAAAATGTGTTATAATTAGAATGCATAAAATGAAAAACATACAAATAAAATAGTCCTAGATTTATTTGAAGAGACACTGTGTAGTGGGGATTTTATTTTATTTTTTTATCTCTTGCATCAAGTCATTGAACTGCATTAATTTGTGTTGCATGAAGACAGTGACTTTCTTGCGTCATTTTACTGTCTTCATAAAAATGTATCTGACTGCATCTCGTTGTTTGCAGTGTGTGCAGATCTGAATCAAAGTGGTCTCGCTGGGTGAGCAACACACTGCTGGTGGGCAAATATGCCATGCAAGCTGGTTACACAATCATAACTTTCTATCCAAACAAATCTACTGTCAACATCTATGTTGACTGTGCCAGCTTCAGTGTGTTTGTGCGCTGTCAACACACGGGGAATTGTGTGCTTGGAAATGTAAACAAGCAACTTGTAGCCCTGCTGCAGAGAAGAGTTTAGTCTACCTTGTGTCTCGAAGGCACGCTGAGGCTCTTAAATCCACTCTGACCTTGTTCGGTGTCAGAGGATGTGCACGGGGTTTGTCCGGAAACTGCTGGGGTTTATTGAGTGTGTGGCGACCAAATATTGCAGGAAGAAACAATCTGGAGTGATGGGAGGATGTTACAAGGTATGAAGGGGATTGTAAAAAAAAACCAAAAACTCTTCAGTAGAGACAGGGCAGAAAATTTGGAGCGAGAATTAGCCTGAAATTGACGTTATTCTCTAAGGTAGTGTGTGGTGCACGACATCTTGCAGGGTAAGGATGGAGGAGAGGCACAATCGTAAGAAAAGCTGTTTATCTTTGATTTCCTTCAATCAGTAATCAAGCCTATTCTTGTCTGTTATTTTGCCTCGTCTGACAGGCTCGCAAGCCCATAAGATCTAACACAATACTGATCCTCATAAAGAAAGGCAAATCCAGGCTTTATAGGATTACTGACTCCCTCATAAACTAGGAACTCAACAGCCTCCTGAGTGACTATTCTATTTATAGGATTTACTTCACAGAACCCAAAACGGAGTTCAGTGCTTTGTTGAACCTAAGAAGATCAAGTGGTGGAGCTCTCATGTCAACAGCGTGTTAAGCTTTTCTGGATGTGTCAACCCGGCCAACTGTGAGAGGTAAATGTGTCTGTCATGAACATAGTAAGAGATAATTGAACATGATGCAAAATGCATATGTTTGTAGATCAGTGAGAGGCGACAGAGGCAGATGCTTACCTCATGGATACTGTACAAATGTCAATGACTGATTCCAGATTTGCAAGCTTCTGTCCCTGGGCAATATGAACTTTTAGATTTTTGGAAGAACATTTTTATTAGTGTGAATGCTGCAGGCATTCACAACCTTGAGTTCATCCCCGTGTTTTTTTTTGTTTTGTTTTTTGTTCCGTACACTTTTCACCTCTAAACTTCTTCTGCAGACTTTATGCTATTTCAACCATTCAACTTTTCCCATACTCTGCTAAGTCAGGACATCAAGGCTTTGTCTTTTGGTATTGGCATCTTTTAGGATTTATAAAATATTCAGCTTTTTGAGCCACATAGAAATAAATGGAACATCCCATAATTTCTGAAAGATGCTGCTAAAAATCTTCACAGCAAAGTACTTCCACATACTTTCAGTTAGAAATGCCACTCAAACTTTAACATGAAGCCTAGGCGCAAATTCAAACTGGAAGACTCTAGGCTTGGTTGGTTGGTTGGTTGGATGGATGGATGGATGGATTTAGGTAGATGGCCATAGAGAAGAATTGAAGGCTGTTGCTGACAAAAATAAACAACAAAAACAGCAATACCGGTAGTGAATTGGAATTGAACTCTTATTCCTTAAAACTTATTGCATTTTGTCACCTTGCAACCACATACGTGGGATTTTGTGTCACTGAGTATCACAAGGTGGAGTGAACACCATGAGATAAATCAGATAGATTCTAGATAAAGTTGTGGAGACGTTTATACACTTTAAATTATGTTGTATGTAATCACAAACCAGGTGAGGGGCACAGCAAACAAATGTGAGAAAGTGCTTTGGTGGAAGTAGAGATTAAATTCAAATGTTTTGGCATGAACTCAAGACACTATGTGTGGTGGTAAAGTACCACACATACTGGTTCCATTTGTAATGTGACAAATGGCTGAAAAAAATGAAGGGGCCTGAATGCATTCTGGTCCATTGTCTTATTTGTTAGTCTTTCATGCATATCAATAAAGTTCTCTTATTAGATGTGAATGCAATGTGAAGTTCTTTTCTACATTTCCGGTCTCTCAAAAAAAAGAGACCAAAAAAAAAATAAAAAAATGTTGGGTTACAACAACGTTTTGAGTCTAAACCTCACATGCACAATTTCTTCTTCAAGTAGATAAATTAACTGCTTTAATTTTGCTGAAAGAACTATACATTTTATTTTACTGAAATGAAACACAAAATGTGATAAAGCATTGCTTTTCTGATTGAAATCCCTTCTGAGCCCAAAACTATTGACTTTTCTAAAATGTAATCTTTTAGAAGTTTTAATGACTACCAACTCAGGGCCATTCAATTTAATTGTACAGAAACCAAAGCAATGCATATCAGATTCATTCAAAGGCAAACTAAGTTAAACTACATAAAAAGTTTAATCAAGCGTGGAATGAAAGCTGATGTCATTGTCTCTATTAAATGTAGCATAAAGAAGAAATTGCATTATTTGAAAACATCAGTCTGAAAACTCAGGAAGCCAAAATGAACAAAAATACAACTGGTTGAGAGATTAAGGAAAAACCTAAACATTCCTCCATAAAGTGTGGAGTTTGCTGCATCTGTTATGTTCTTGAGGGCATTTTGCTGAAATCAATACAATCTAATGAAACAAATACTTCCTTTCTGATGATAATGATCCTTTCCAGGGTGATAATAACCTGTTCAATAGGGCATAGACAGCCAGTGAATGGTATTGCGACTATGCAAATTACATGAATTTCATGTTATGGTCTTTGCAGTCAGGTCCTAAAAAATTAACAACTACTTGAATTGGTAAGTGCTCGAAAGAACCTTCAACCACCATCATAAAAGAAACATTTGTATTGTTTTTGATAAAAGAAAGAACATCAAAGTGAAATATTTCCTAGAAAAAACAGAGTTCTCAAGGTGAATAAATGTGAGATTTATTTTTATATTAAGAGTTTTGAAACATTTAAATTATATTCAGACACTAATATGACTTGTTTTCTGGCCTTTCTTTCAAGGTTTACATGATGAGACCCTGTGAAAGCCTCACATGTTTCCTTCCTCTCTACAAATTAATCTTTTCATTTTGAATTACATCACAGGAGAAGTCCCACAGCAACAGCAAGACAGTGATAGGCTGTCTGAGCTCCTAATTATTTGAGTGCAGGCTGTTGACATTCTATATTCTATCAATTTATAATATTAGACATTGCATAGAACATGATTAAGATTGCTCAGTCACATGTACGAACATTTTCCCACAAGTTAATGACGTTACCAGAACTGGGAGGGAACTGAGCTTGTTTATTATTTAATACATACATGTGTGATTTTCGTCACAGCAGGAAATATGTACAATGAGTTGGAATGAAAGACATTCGACTTTGGCTTTGAGCCTCGGCTTGATATGTGGAAGGTGCACAAATGTAGGAGACTTCCAAGGGTATAAATAATTTTGTACTCAGAATGACGCCATCTAATTAAATGAGTCAGTGGGAAGATCAGCTCTTCTCATTTGTTGCGTTGCTTTTTCATTTTTTGCCTCAGTCTAACATAATTCACTAACAACCGTTTTCATAAGTAGTTGTATTGTTTCAATCAATCAGCCTTAAAATTTCAGCCACTTGTCTTCTATTGGTTCTGTTTTTTTAAAGTAAAATGTGTTTAAATATAATCATACCTTTGAAGTGTTTCCCATTTTCCCACATTTATCAGAACAATAAAAACAATATATATATTACTGGGATTTTATGACAAAAATAATCTGCAATGTGTGGCATGGATTTTAGTCTAGCATCCCCAAATGAACCTAATGTGAAGACCTTAATGGTTTGATAGATAATAAACAGCATAATGGAGAACAGGATCAGCACTGAGCTTGCTTCTTAAATCAAATTGATTGAGACTGGCATCTGGGAGTTTACAGACACTTAATGATTAGAGTTACTTAAAGTGACAGATGTATTTGGGACTACATGTATTTTCACTCATTTTTTCCATTGTTTCTCGTTACGTTTTGCAATATTTTTTAAAGTGAAAAGCAACCTCAGTGCAACATCACAGTTATTCTGATGTCAACAAAAGGCATAGTTAAACTTTGAAGTGGTATGGACTAGTTATTGATGTTGACTATCACTATACAATAAAAAGAAATGTAGACTTTTGGAAGTGGCTAAATAAAATCTTGACTGATGAGACAACACAACGCCTTCGACAATCAGTTTCACTCAAAATAAAGATTTGTAAAAAGAATACATGAAAGAAAGTTAATCTTTTTTTTCTAACTGCACTATCATTATCTCAGACACAGAAAGAAAAGCTGTAGTTTTCAAACAGTAAGATATAGATGAGATATTTTTAACGCCCTTGCCATCCTACACACTGTGTGCCAGGTGGCAATTATAAACTAGGGATTTTGTCTACTCTTGTTTATCAAAGGTTCCAGTTCATTTAAACTTTTTAATCATTACGATGACAGGAAAAGGGGGAACGTTTAGGTGAGCAATTATTTGTAGCCATTTTATAACTTATGAAGATTAACACACATCTACGCAGCTTTGAATAGCAGGATGAGAAACTGCTTATTGTATCGCTTCATATTTCTTGCCAAGAGAAAAATGAAGTCATTGACGACTGAATAAATCCTCAAGACACTTAAAAAAATTTGATAATTTCCAATTAATTTTAAGAAATTGCCATAATAACTGTAATCCAAGTGAATTAGTAAAAAATAAAGCGAGAACCAAAATTAAGTTTCTTTTTAATGTGATATTATTGTAGTAGTTTTGGCACATTTCTAAAACTGTCAGTCAGTGTGCATAGCGATGTACTGTACAAGAGGTAGATAAAAATGTAAGAAGAGATTGTTCAGTTTCTGAAAAAAAAATAAATAAATTGTGCAGCATCCAAACAAGCTAAGTGCACTTCTGATGAGGTGAATGCATTTTTTTTTTTAAATCTACAATAAAGAGCACCCTTCAAAAATTCATGCAAAACCCAGAGCAGAGGTAGCCTCTCCAAAGCAGAGGTAATAAGTTTCCAAATGGTTTGAAACAAAGACTGTTGAATATAACTGATATTAACTCATACAATAAAGATGGTAAGTGAAAAATTTTAGAAATGCCTCATGATCCAAAAGCTTCCACATCTCCTGTCAGACACGACTGAGGGAGAGTCAAAGCATGTTCACGTACCGTCTCTGTCAGAGGAACTGGGTCATCGTTCTCTGTTGAAGATATGACTGGCAGGATGGGTTCTGGAGTGCGTACAGCTACATTTTATATTTAGTCATCCTCTGTGAAAGTAACAGAACGACGCTTCACAATGCAGATGGAAAATGTATCAAGGCTAAGAAATGAAAAGTTCTTAAATAGATGAGTCACTCATCCAATATAAACCCAACTGAGTGATTGTGTCTTTTTAAACAGGAAACTGGCTCACAGTTTTAATAAGTAGCAGCTAAATATTTTCAAGGACAACATCTAGCATGTGCTGCTGTCTATGATTCTAGAGTTTAAGCAAATTTAATTTCAAAAGTAATAATATTGCTCTGTTGTTTTCTCTGTAGAAGGACAATCTACCTAAGTAATGTAGACAGATTAACACAATGGAGGGTATGATTGCGAAGTGGAAAAAGAGAACGCTGCATAGTTTTCAAAACTAAAAAGGGCATGCATTTGTTCTCAGCTATCTGAGTAAATACTTTGTAGAACCAGCTTTTGTTTTTGGTGCATCTGCACCACAAAACATCGACATTCTTTGATCAGATTTCATTCCATTGCAGCTCCACCCCGATCTCAAGTCTTTAATTTCCTCAAATGGGTTTTCTTTAATAATTACACTATATTAAGCTCCACCCATTTTCCCATCAACCTTGACCAGCTGCCCCATTGCTGCTGAATAATACCAACTAGTTTGTTGCCAAGTCTACTGTTTTGCATGTAAGCAAGATTTCTCCTGTGTTCCTTTCAACAATTTGCCCTTGCCACCGTCCAAAGAAAGAGAGACAGAATACTGTACATCATGACTAATAGCTTTCCTGTCCACAGACTCCGACACCTGAGCTCCTCTATAATATGAGTAGCTACTTCTTCAAGATGCTTTTTCTTCATTAACATCCTCATTAAAACATTTAAGGCCTTCATAGAACAGTTGTATTATGTTGATTCTGTTTACTAATTGGGTGACTTAGAGTGATTTTTTGGAGGTATTCTGTCATTTGTATAATTTCACAACTATGCGATACTCTGTGTTTTGCTTACAAAAAATCCAAATGAAGTACACTGAAAAATTGTTATTGTAATGTGATAAGATGCAAACAAGAGGCACCGATATGTTTGCAGGCCAGTATGTCTAAGCGTTTATTGATACTAGCTGTCTTGGGCTGGTGGTTTCATTTAACAGGCAAACAAAAGCATAGAGGAAAGAGCAATTTATTTCTTATCAGATGACATAGTTGTTGTGGAGCATCACTAAATGTTGAAGAAGGCAACAGCATCTTCTCCAGGAGTTATTCTGTCTTTTTTTTTTCCTGAGTCAATAAAAATCTCATTGCATTGTGGAAAAATCAATGTGTACAAGCCATGATGGTATTGAGAATTAGACACGCTGATCTCCGATGCAGAAATGTCTCCTGATGAATAAGGTTGGTTGCTGCGTGAAATTTGCACATCATGGAGCCATCGAGAAGTGAGGAGGACAGAAAAGGGAAATAAGTCAAGGTGAAATCAAGCTTTCCTAACACCATCATGTGTGACAAAAATGTACCTCCTCTGCTCCTTCCTTAAGTTGCTCACACACCAAACCTAAAAAAATAATAATATTCTGTAGTTTCGCTACATTTCATGTCAATGTGAGGGCAAGTGAGTGCTCAATATTCTCCAGCACCCTCTGAAATGATGAGAGGGGAGTGATGTAAGAGTTACATCTGCTGCAGAGTGCCAGTGAAGGAGCTGGTGCCGACTCTAGGTGACAGAGGAGAGAAAAGAGGAATTGGGTACAAAGACAAATTGACAAATTGAGAGACAAAAAAAAGGAGGGAGAGGGATATTTACTGGGAGCTATAAAGAAAAATACTAACTGTTGCACCGTAATTTGGTTCTTACACTCCCTCATCCACAGCTGAATCAATTATTTACACAATATTTCCCTTTCATGCTTAAGTCATGCTGCTTGGCAGAATGAAAAAAAAAAGAAATAATCCATCCATTAAATGTCTTTGGTTTAATTCGAGGTCTTCAGTTGACTGTGTGATGAATTCAGGCTTATGATCCACACACAACCCACACAGGCCATGTTGAGCATCAGATCATAATCCACAGGGACCTCAGCCTGAAGATGCGTATTGTGTTGGATCGGTTGAGGTGACCGCTCTGTAAAGCACCTCCCTTGAACAAAACTCATTAACAGAAAATGATGCATGATGTAGGAGGACATACAGAGTCTAGTGAAAATGGTGAGTCTCACATTTGGACTGTAATGGAGTGCGTGAGCGGTAACTATGCAATTTCCTTTGCTGTCTGACTTTCCAATTTTGTTTTGTTCAAATCTTTCAATTATAACGTGGGTCACAATTGGATTTTTTGTGTAAAACAAAAGAGAACACACAGTAACATTCATTTAAAATGGATTATAAAATAACAGCTTTGATGCCTGTGGGGATCATCAGCCCTTGTATGTTGAGCCTGTTTTCTCGTTCGAGCTCTTTAAGTTGTTGGAGGTATTTCAGAAATCACATCCCATGGGTTGCTTTCCAAAGCATAAAAGCAATATTAAATTACAAGGGAAGTGAACTCCAGACAGTAAAGTCTCCTGGGGAAAAAAAAGAGACAGATAAAAAGAGAATAAATCAAAATGCCAACAATAAATGTTGAATGTTTGCTTGAAACTCAAAGAAGTGTAGCTTCCTGTCTTCCATGGGTCAGAATGCTACCTCTTCAGGGACCCATAAAGAAATTTGTCAAGTCTCTGAGTCTCTATGTCAAGTGGGCATTTAAACAGATCCTGCTCTCTCCCTGGCTTGGTGTTCCTGTCTTATCCGTCTGACTCAATAAATTTGAAACCTTCAGACTGAGCAAAGGAAGTTTCCCTGAGCTGAGAGCTACTAGTTTTAACTCGCCAACTCACTGAGGAGAAACTGCCACCTCTGAAGATTCAGCAACCTTTCACTCTCACTTAGCTACTTAAACACTTACTTCGTGTGTAGCTTTATCACAATTCTTATCAGGATTAGCCAAATGCAGAGATTAATTAAAAAATGTGACATTTCTGCAACCTGGCACAAGGATAAGTGCTGCAGTTTGTATTTGTTCAAATTGAGTCACATGATGCGGCTGCACAGCTGTGCAGTTTATATCACATTTGCCTTGTTTAACTCTTGTGCGATCTTAACATTATGTTTACTCCCCTTGTCCTACAGGTCTAGAATGACCCGCCCTAACAAAAGCCCCAAAATAAAGGAGTTCACTTGAATTTGACATCCAAAATCTATTTTGCATGATGAAACAATCTGTTATTTATCAATTCAACTCAATTTGATTAATTTTAATCATGTATTTTTTTGTTACACAATACAAAAGGATGATCAACAGTATTACACTTTTCTTTTTATGACAAACCAACTGTCATAAGTTTTCTTTTACATAGTAAAGGTTTATTATTGTAATTATATAAATGTGAAGTAATTACTGCTGAATGGGCTATACTGAAAGGGAAAAAAGTTAACAATCGGGAACTTTTTTGTCAACAGTTCATTCTTTTATGCTGTTTAGGACGTCAAATATGAAAATACATCTTTGGCACTGTGGGAAATTAATTGTTACATTTGAAGAAAGGCAATGATTGAGCATTAATTCCTATGGTCTTCCAGGGACACTGAAATTAAAATCTAACACATAGTGTGACATGTACTCAAAACTCAAGACGTGATACACTGAATACTCAAGCTGAAAACCAAAGTAAAAACAGCTGGAAAAAGGCCCAGTGACACGTTGGTATCAATAGCGATTTTCAGCAAAAACATGCTGAGTTGAAATCCTGGCCTGGCTCTGAAGGCAGTTTGGATGTTCTCCCTGTGCATGCATCTGTTCTCCCTGGGTGTCCCAGCTTCCTCCCACAGTAATGAATGTTATATTAATGAGTACCTCTTACTTTCTCACCTAATGTCAGGTAATCATATGCATGAGCTTCTCAGAAGTCTGCAAAAACATGCAGGTGTAGATAATGGATAGACGGCACTATTAACTCTATCAAACTGAATTCTCCATCTCCTTTCCCACATTTCATTTGTCAGGTTTTGTGTTTTCAACCCCAAATTCTATACATGCACACTTTAATGTTCAAGGATTTCATGCAGTGTACTCTGATGAACTCATAGTCTACTGCAAAATAATTTTGTTACAGAGCCTCAATACACCACCAAATAAAACTTATTGTTATTTTGGCTTAGGTCTTACATGGCATAATAACAGAGTGGCCCAAACTGGAATTATAATCAAAACAGTAATATGAATATAAAAAGCAATAGTAAAGAGATTAATCTGCAAACTTACCTTGTAATAGAAACACAAAAGAAAATGATTTGCTAGTGGGGTTAGAGGGGAGGGAAGCAACCCAGAGTTTTTTTTGAGCAAATAAACAAACTGGAAATCCTCTAAAAGGCAAGGGCCAAAATATAAAAAGTTTCAAAATTATGCTATGAACACTAGTATCAGAGCAGGACAGAAAGCCATGTTCTCCAGAGATATTACGGTAATGATAATAGTAAACAGAGAAAAACCCAGGCAGATGAGCTGGTATGATAGTGTGTGTATAATCCTGGACATATTAAACTCACTGCTGGATTTTTGTGTTGATATTGTGTACTGTCATGTAGAAGGCAAATAGGTTGCGGATGCCCCTCTCATTTAATGAGGTCATTTACTTAGCCAGCAGGAGAAAATTGTCCCTTATATAAGTCCAGCACTGTGTGCAACATGCTTCTATCATGCACCACTCACATTCAATATTATATGTTCCTTTGAATGGTAGGAAAGATATTTTATCTCTATAATTTCTTCACACAAAAATACAATCATTTGGTCCAGTTATATTTTGAGACAAAACAGCAAACATGGAGCATTTTGAGTCTGTTTCTCAAATGATAACATAAATGTTTCTGAACATTTATTTCATTATCATCAAACACTGTGTGTTTCACAGCAAAAGCTATACTTTTGGAGGATAATTTTTCCATCATGTTCCTTTACCCGTCCATAAGGACAGATGCCCACAGCCACTTTGTGTGTCCTGGTTCACTGAGTCTTTTACTTCATCATAATCTTTGTCTCATCAAATCACATCATAGTTATTTCCCCTATGATGTAGCAATTTGTCATTGGAGTTTCAGTTGAATGCTTTGTAAATGCCCTAAATCAACCTTCTGTTTGGTTCATTATTATGACACGACAAGTTTACAAGAGTAAATGGCTAAGCATTTTCCTTTTAAAAAAATGATGCCTCAGACAACTGCATGTGTCGACATTAGAATAAAAAATACTTTAAAAATGTATCTAATAACACACTCAAATAGAAATAAAAGTGATAATAATGAGTAACTGAAACAACAAGAGTCTGTAGGTGAAGCTTTTCTTACAAATATAAGCTTTGCAGTCATCCATCCTCAATTGATCCAAGCAGGTCAAAAAGATAAGGCAAGATTTTCCTCTACTAAGTGACTCTTCTCCCCCTCTTGTTGGGGCATTGAAAGACAATTATATGCCGAAGTGGATGTGTAATCCCTCCACATTATTATGGGTCATCCCTACCATCTGCTCCAAAAAGAATATGTTCAAAACACCTCCAAAGGAAGTGACCACAAGGAATCTTAATGAGGTGCTACAACCGCCTACAATGACTCTACACTAAGCAAACCAGAATCAACCAACAGAGGTCAAAAGAGTGAATAACTTCATCACAGGCAAGTCCTTTGTCTGTTTGGTATATTGATTTCAAATCCTTGCGGCTTGGGACCCCATTCTTTTAGTCAGAATGTGAGAGCATATTTGTTTTCATCCTTCATAACCACATCTGACAGGACCTATAACTCCATCCATCTCCAAAAGGCATTTGTCTATTTTTGTTTTCATTTACATTGCTGCTATGATGTTTAACTTGAGCTTCGTATGTGAAACGTCAAACAAAAATGTAATATCTGTATAAATTTACAATCATAACAGACTCATTGGATGGAATATTTGATGTGGTAGTATTATTTAAAGAACCATACATTAAAGCTGCATGTATGTTAATTTTATAAAAAATATTTTTTTACTTATTTGTGAAAACGGTCACCATGTTGTGACAGTATAACATGAAACAAGTGAGCCATGAAAAAAAATTGACCGTTTCTATGGTCATCTGCAGAAACACCCTGCTCCTGGTGAGAAACCAACAATAAATATCAAAAGGAACATGTTAGGGCTGTCAATCACACATGTGTACGAGTTGCAGTTGCATATGGCTCTGGCTCTGACAACCCCTGGTATTTTTTTATTTTGTTTTCTTCCATAATTTTTAGTCACATCATTTTCTCTTCTTTCATGTCAGCCATTTTAAGAAAAGTTTTGCTGTCACAGTAAAGGTTTCATTTAACAGAGCATGTGGGTGAAGTTACCTGCGCTCCTTCGGAAAAATTTGTCTGCACATTTGTTGCTAATCGTTGCATCATCAGGTGTCACCTTTCGTAAGAAGAGATTTAAGATGTGCCTGTAACTGTGCAGGCTTTCAGCAGTAACAGCTTGTATATATATAAAAAAAAAAAACACAGAGAGACAAAGACGTCGTAGATATGCCATTACAGGGTTCTTTTTTATTTCTGGTCTTTCAAAGCTTTCACAGGTGGAGATGATCAAATGCTGAATATTTCTCAGGCATTTCATACACCTACACTTTGGGGGAATCAAACAGTCTGACATGCGATTCCACATATGTACTCACAGCCAGACACAGAGATACATAAGCTTGACAGTTTTACTTTAGATGTTTGTTCCCATTTTTGTATGGAAGCTGTATTTGGCACAGACATTAAGCAGCCAAGAGGAGCTGTTAAACTCAGAGAATGATGCATACAAGACACCAAATGAACACTGGCCATATGGAGAGACACAAGGTTTGAATGATTTATGACTGCACAGAGTCATGACTTACAACAGAAGGTACTCATGTATGTAGAAAACATGTAAAGGTCTTTAGGCAGCGACACTGAGTGATGACCTGACAGATGATTCTGAACATCTCCAGAGAAGACCTTCATATAGTAGCTCTTCTGGTTGTGTTTTGCTTAAAGTACAAGGGTGGCTTGATTGATAAATGGCATAATAAACAAATGAGACAACAACTTTGTAATACATTTAGATCCAGAGAGCAGTAAGGACAGATGATATAAATGTTGATCTTAATAGTAAGGAGCTTTGTAATTAATTATTATTGATTTATCAAAAATGTCTCAGAAGCCGATATTTGATGCATTGGGTGAGGTTTTATAATTTGATAAATTCTGATCATTTCTTTAGAAATCAACATCTTAACCTTATTCTAACCCCCCCTAAATAACTGCGCTGTGGTCTTCACCTAACCAGCTCTCCACCTAACAGGTACTGAGATCCTAAACCTGCTGAGTATTGCCCTGATCAGGATCCTTAGGCAATCTAATTTGCAGATTACTGGGGAAAGTCATGGCTGCCTGAGTGTCCCAAACCTCTCCTTCCATGAATTCGTTACACTGAGTAGCATGAAGCCACTTGAGTCATACAGATCACACTCATTAAGCAACCACTTTCCCTTATTACAATTGGCTTTTTGTACTTCAGCTCCAGGTGTGTTTAAGTGACTGGGATGGAGTCCCACATGAGTCCTTTAAATAACTCTGGACTAAGGCAAACAACCTTAGTCCATAAATTTGCGAACCAGCATGGCCAGACCGAAGTCGAACTGTCGACACAGAGTCCCACTGCAGTAAACGTTATGATGTTTTGCCGTGTGTGGTTTTTAACAGTGCAGTAAACACAGTAATTATGAAATTGAGGACTGACTGCTACAGGTCTCACAAGTTTGGAGGAGGAAGAAATAGTGATTCATGATCTGGAAAATCTTCATATATTTTCCGTTCTTCCACTGCATCAGACCAGAACCGATCAGAGAAAGTGTAATATTTTCAATGTGTACTTCCTCTCTGCCTCAAACCTATCCATCCTGGCTGAAAAATTGTCTTCTGGAAGTTGAGTAGTTGGGACTGTTTTGCATATAAACACACCCACAAAAATAAGACCAATCACACAAAAGTTTGCATGGAGAGAGGAGGAGCAGCTCAGACTTTTTCCTGATGATCTTGTATCTTTATTTCTGTTTTGGGGTTTAAGCCACTGCTGGGAACCACAAACTTGGAGTTCTGGGGATGAATCCCATACACAAACCAAAAGTATTTTACGCCCACTGTGGTCCTTGTTCGTCTTGTCCTGCTGCTTGGAGGATTTCACAACCTTCTGCACTGATCAAGCCTCTTTTATGCCCATCTGGAGCAGCTGAGATCAGCCCTGTGGCCATCCCATTGTCCACCAATGTTTGCTGATTGGTCAGTTTTTGCTGAGTTATTTTGGGATTTGTCAGCTTTTAGTGCTTTACCCCTTCTGGCACTCCAGCCCTTAGAAGTGATAACATCTTGGGTCTGAAAACTTCCTCTAGTGAGGGAAGCTGCAGGCCTTTTGATGCATTTGTTGATAAGATGAATTCTGCCCTCCAGCACCTTTCCTCCAATCAGTCCCGGACCCCAGAGCTGACCTTCACAATTCTCATAATTAAAAGTAGACTTATGTCACAGGCATTTTTAATCATCACAGATTTATTACAGAAATGGGAGCCATTGCACATTTTGTTGTCATCACAGTTTGGATTAATAAAAATATATGTAAAAGAAAGAAAGAATTATGATGATTTTTTTTGTTATTTCTGTAAGAGAAAACTTTTTAGGTCCCCCCAAAAAAATATCACATTGAGATTGAATTATCTTGAGAGGATCGCTGTCCTTCACTTATCGGGTGAAAAGTTCTTCTTTGCATCAGCCTGATGTGTTCCAGATCTTTGTTTAATTTGCAGCTATCGCAAAACTGTTCAAAGATGTCATGGCTGCATATTCTCATATCACAAGTTTGCTGCACTATTGAGTAAGGCAGGCAGAAAAATTCAAGCTGAGAAAAAATAAATTCTTTCAAGATGTTACTGTTTAATGCTTGTGAAAGAAAAAAAAAATACTGAAGTACTCAGAAAGTTTTTTTGTGTGAACAGAAAAAAGTAGTAGCAAAACTTGGCACATTTATTAGTTTTTTTTTTATGTGGACTGAAAACTGCAATTAAAGGTTAAACAAATACTGTCATCAGCATCCACTTTCTAGACTGCTTCAGCACATGTCCAAGATCCCTTGAAAGCTGAAGAGCAGATGGATAGGCAAATTAAGGCTGTAGCATTTCAGATAAGCCAGGAACAGACTTAATATGCAAGGCGGAAAATACACAGGCAGCAATTTAGAAGGGATGGTCGACACACTGATATAGACAGGAGTGATTTTTGAAACCCATTCAGTTAGTCCTGTGTGTTGCAAATGGAAAAGAAACAAATAAAGGTCTTAGAGGATATTCAACATTTTATTCACAATTTCAAAAAAATTAAGTAGAGAATTGTCTCTCCTTGTCAAGCCATAAACTAAGTGAATTATTTACCAGACAGATTAATAACAGTATGGTTAAGTTGACATGGGACCTCAGCAATGTCTCTTTAGAATGAAGCACCTCTCTTTATGCCTGGTTCACAGCACAAGATTTTTGCGCCAATTTCCCCTTTTCAACAATCTCAAGGACGCCATAATCATTGGGATCGCTCTTAAGGTAATTTTAGAAGATATTCCTGCTTTGTGTGGTGTTTTAAGAGTGACTTGTCTGCTTGGAGGGAAGTTGTGACATTATTCAACATGTTCAACATTTTGCATTGGCCTGATATTGCATTTATGGTGTCACCCAACTTTGAATGTGACGTGTAGCCAATCAGAATTTGAGGTGATCTAAGCGCAGAGGGAAATTTTAAATGTAGTCCATTGCTTCTTCTAAGTCGGTCATTTTGTTTATTCTGTTTGGTCTTGAGAGGTTGTGTGAGACTTCCAGTCTGACATCTGAACGTTGACTAATGAAATCAGTACATTTGTACAGTAGTTTGTTGTTCCTTCTGTTTGACTCAGCACCATACATGTGGCCAAACCTGTTATCGTTTATGTGTGGAGTTTCTCAGGTGTTGAAAACTGGTCTACAATTAAAACAAAATTGTAGTTAGAACTTAAAAGAGAATTGTATACATCTTTAAGATATTTGCAGTCAGGTTTGGCTGATATCAGTATAGAGATAGAGCAAATAACATTGCTGCAGACCTGATTACTGGGCAAGATGTTGGTTAAGAAATTATTCATATAAGCACAACTACAAAACATAATGTGCTTCATCCAAGTAACCTAATTTGCTGCAGAAGACTGTAAAGATTTATTTATTTTTATTAAGTTACCATGCACTATCAACACGAACTATACTGAAAACATAATTTAAAACTTTGGAAACTGCTGCACACTTTGGTGCTGTATGCCCTTTAGGATTCAAAGAAAACTGTAGAATAATGTCATATTCACAAGATAGTTTGGAGGTGGCAGTGGCAGTCTAAAATCTTGTCAGTAAACATACTTTGCTGTGTTTTTCTTTTTTATCTGACAAAAAAATCAGGATGAAACTTTGAAATATATTTGCAATAATTCCTAAACATATTCAGCATTTAGAAGGCGATGTCAATACAACCAAAACTATTTGCTGCGAGGGAAAAACCTGTATAATGAGCCGTCAAGTTTATTTAAAGCAGTGCCTTGGAATCTGTGCATTCTCTAAATCTCACCTATTTAAGACTTACGAGTTACTTATTCAGCAGCTATTTGTAAAATGTCACAGAATCTGGGGCAGACTTTCAAATATTATTTTTCTTGGAACATGATGGATGACTAAAATGTTGCCATATAGAAGGCTCTGGTCAAGAGTCCTGTGTCAGGAAAGTGAGTTTAGTGCGCACACAGAGGTGGTAATAACCTTTTTGTTTCCCCGGGGGAACTACACAAAAGTGTATAATATATAGAATATGCAGAATTTCAGTGAATGCTTTGAGATTTTTAAGCAGCAAGAAGTAAACAACATTTAGTGTTTTATTCCTCTAGTTCAAAGCAAGGCCACCTTACAGCTGCATACAGTCGACATTGGTGGAGTGCAGATATTTTGGTGGGTAGATGCCAAAGTGGATAAAAATCTTTGATATTTGCAAATCAAGGTCCTAGAGCTTGGATGAAGTGTGGAGAGTCACAGAATCCATGTTCCTTAAAATCCAGTATGGCATTTCCTGGGTAAGTGATTATTTGGGTTGCCATGTCATCAGCTGCTGTTGGTCCGCTGTGTTTCTGAAGTCCACAGTCAACGCAGCCCATTAGCAGGACATTTTAGAGCACTTCATGCTTCCTCCTGCTGACATGCTTTATAGACATGCTGATTTCATTTTCCAGCATAACTTGGAACATTACCTTTGACCACATTACTGCCAAAGGTAATGTGGGCAAGGGCCAAGTCTTGAGCCCAAGGATAGCCACAAATCCTGAAGTCTATTTCCTTAAGGATTACCACAGTGGAAAGTCTAAATGCACTGATTCTTCCAATCATCTGCTCAGCAGATGATTGGAAGAAAGGTCCAGTTTGTCCCTCTGAAAACTTTTACAGGAACTTTCACAAAATTTTAAGTTAGAAGAATATAGGAAGGGATTCTAGGACAAAAGCAGCATGAGATGTATAAGAGGGGGTACAAGCAAAGATTGATGCAATAGATTTTGAAAAGGCCACAAAACATAAAACTTCAAACTGGTGCTGAAGTTTCATATTCTAAGTAAACTCTGATTAGTTATAGAGTATAAACTTTGATTGGAAGCTTTCAGGCCACTAATACAGTCAGTGGCTCCTGATGAAACTGATGCATGTCAATATCAACACCAGAAAACACTGGCTATTTCAGAGTGCCTTAAAGGACAGAGGCAGTACAGATGAGCACTGCTGGTGAAGTTAATGCTGTCTTTCACAGTTGGCCTATATACAGTAACAGCTAAAAGTGGGCACGATAAAGCTTGCAAAAACAGAGCCGAGCATCAAAGATGGATGGTCTGATGAGCAAGAAGCATAACAAACAGATTGTCAGACAGATTCACAGTGCACGTGTTGGGGCTGTTTTTCACCAGACTGCTTCTTTCTAATTCAACAGATCGTATAACAGCAATTACTGCATCTCGTATATTAAAGAAATCAAAGTCAAAGAGTACAGCTTACATAAAACTATCATTGCTTTGTGATATGCAACTACCTCATATACTAACCAAGTCACAGAAAACAATTGATATTTCTTACCTTATCTCTTAGCAAAATGTAACCATTTCTGAGACTATCTAAATCTCTTCATAACCTGGTCATGATATTATGGTAGGACGAAAAATATGCAGTGAAGACAGTCAGTAATCACACACACAGTCCAGAAGTACAACATCTATGCTCCAGAGAAATCCTGAGCTCAGACGCAGCTTCCTGAAAATGTTTTCTATTTTAGAAGCTAAATGTTTTTAAAACATTTCTTCACAAATAGCTAACCAGTGATCCTGTAAGTAAATTAAGAAAACGAAAAAAATCATCTACCCAATCATTAACCCTTGAAATGTCCCACTGCTGCTAAACATTGTTTTGCAATAATACTAATAATCACTGCAAGTTCACACTGATAAACAGCTGGAACTAAGATCGGAAACCTATATTTGAGCATATCATGTCTATTCTTAAAATATTTATTTATTTATTTATTTATTCTGATAAGGTAGAAACATAAACTAATGGAAAGATCCATGCAAAAAAACTTAAGCCAGAGTTATTTGGTGGTAAGGGGACTACTTACAGAAAAGTAAATTAAAAACAATTAGTACTGTTTCACCTAAATAAAGTGAAGAGGTTGAAGAGCAAATTGGTTTTGTTCCCTAAGTATCAGCAGGATTTGGTAACCTCCTTTGCCAAGGTATTCAGTAAATGGAAAGACGGAAGTGCTGCCAAGTACAGTGGAACAGAGAGAACTCATTTCAATGTCTGCATTATAATTAAGGTCTGCACATTTGTAATTTCACTCACGAAAGTGACAATTAGATGCATTTCATTTGCACTATATATAATTATAATTCTCCATCAATTTTCGCACTTTATAAATTCAAAGGTGAAATGCTGCACAATGCTGAAGCTTTAACATCTAACCATCACATGATGGGCCACAGTAAATAATGGATGATTGTCTATACATGAGAAAGCTTTTATCCAGTCAGGAAATAAAAGTGAGAGAAATCATTTTACTGTACTAATGTAACAAGCCTTTGAACAACAAGCAGACAGACATTTAGCTATGAACATACAGTTAATTTTGGACTAAGAAGTAAGCCGAGTACTTTAGTACTACAACAAAAATTATTTCATCATTTTAAAAAATGAATAAATGTCATTTGAGCATATTACATTTGACAGAGGACCCACAAGTAAATAATTTTTTGAGTATGTTTGATCATGAAATAGCATGAAACAGCACATATCTTTGGTCCAAGGTGTAAATCCGTAACTCCATGGGAGTTCATAATAGTGTTCAAAAAAGCCAACACTCAGTATTCAGAGTAGGACTCTGTATCGCATTGTTCTTCATCATCAGACACTTGAAACTCTCCAAATTTGTTGGTAAGGAGACAAATTTTGAGGTCTGTCCACACCCTCAACTTAAGAAGTTGAGGGTGTGGACTTACACATACTTAAGAAGTCATCATTTTGATCAATTTTAATCTCCTTTACCTCAACAGGATACTAGCAAAACTTAAAACTGATGCCTAAACCTACTCAGGAAGAGTTTGTCAATATTCAACTGAGTAAATTGTCAGATATCTTTAAAAATTAACTTTTGACATAGCCTGGCCATTACTTTCCTATGTTATTCCGCTTGATTCAAATTTTTTTTCACAGCTCACTTTGGAATTTCTCCCATTGACTTTGATTTTCCAGAAAAATTTCAACAGGGCACAATCAGCAAACAGAAGGAGAAACTGTGAACAGCGACGTTGATTTTTGGTGCTATTTTAGAATTGTAGTCTCCCTGTAGTTTTAGCAATTTCAGCTGAGAAAGTGAAGACATGTTGGCCACGCTCCCAAATATTGACTCAACATTAGCAGCAGCTTTGTTCAGTTCGACACTTTCCTATTCGCAGTGGATGATGGTTCTTTACACCGCAGGCATTTTCCAGTAAGCTTCATAGTGTCAAACGCCAGGAGCAAATGTCAGCAACTGGATAACATTTTAAACCTCAACAGAGTCCAGGCTTCCAGGAATCAATTGTTTTCCAATAAGAGCCCGCAACATCTGGACGAAGCAAAGCATAGAACAAGGGATTGTTTTTTTACCAGGCTACCTTTGACCCATCATGGCAAACTTTTTGTTGGTTTTACAACGTATCTCAAAGAGATTTTTATTCTTGTCTTGAAGGGTTTCACATATGTGTGTTTCACCTGTTGGTCTGGCTGACCGTTCAATGGGCGCCATAGAGCGCAGTACGTTTTAATTCCAGTGAAATGCTAAAATTCAAATAGGGGCTGATTTTTTTATTTTTATTTTTTTTTTTTACAAATGTTTTAATATATGTTTAGGTCTCTAAAAAGTAATTTTATTTCCTGGAAGAAGAATAAGCATTTGAATTCCAATAGACCTTTGCAGCGCTTTTGTGCCTAATTACCTACCACTTCCTCATAATGAGAGAAAGAAAAGGTTTTCATCAATACTACCGATAGAAACAAACCAAACTTGTTTTCTTCTGCTTGTCTTAACTTTCAAGCTCTTCTTTATTTGGGCCAATGTATTTCCTAAAGACAAAATGTGTTGCTGCTCACTTCAGTCACTTTCTCCATTTCTTCGATTTTATCCTCTTGGAGTTGCTGTCATGTTTCTCTTCTTTCCTGCCAGTCTGCCTCCACAAAAGCTAATTGTGGGAAATTATGCTGTCTTCTTCAAGTCATCGGTAGTCAATTGTAAGTAGTTTCTTTTACAATGAAATGACAACCTTTCACATTCGATTCTGTAAGAACTGTGTTTTGTTAGACAATTACATCCTACAGGTCACTGGTCTTCCTCTGTTACATTGTTAAACAGGCTTCACTTTAATAATCTTGACTTTCTTTTCCCTGTAATAATGTAACAATCACTCTGAGCTTTTTCTTGTGTGTGTGCATAGTTTGATATGCTATTCAGTAAATTTGAAAGCAATGCATGCACATACTTTATCTCTGGGCTTTGTAGTCCTTTCAAGATAATTGATCCCAAAGTTAAACATTGCTCACAATGCAATGCTCACTAAGATAGTAAAAGTGCAGTCTGTGGGAAACATGACCAGAATAATGCATCACAATGTCGAAAACAAATATAGGAAAGTGACTCTGGGAAGAAAGTAGCTTTCTGTGCAGGGATGTGCACAGACTTTTAAAGAGAGAGGAGTTCCAAGTTTAAAGAGGAGCATAAAGTTTGAGAGGGAATGTGACCGTGTAAGCTTGGAGGTAATTGCATCATGCCACCATCTCTTATGTAATGGGAAGATGTATTTGTTTAAGAATACACTTCAAAATTATAGGTTATAAACAGCCCATTTGGAGTTTAATTCAATAAAAAAATATTTTATTAATTACCAAGGGAAATATGTTGTCATAACTCAAATTATCCAAGTTTCTTTTCAAAGATTTGTTGTAGATACTCATGGATGTGAGAAGGTGATTTCCTGAGTTTAAAAGTTTACAGCTATCTTAAGTGTACCTTAAAATAACCTGAAAATACGTAGTGATAGATGTCCATAGAAACCAGAAGGGAACACTGAGTGAGAGCAAACAAATTTCTCACATCGACTGCACTAGGTAGTTGAGTTTATGCCAGCAAATCATTGTTACTACTTTTTTTGTGGAAGAGATACTGAGGTGGAGCAGGTAGCAGCTGTGACATATGCTAAATTATTAGGTAATAGCTGCTGCAGCACAGTCTCAGTAGAGATCCTGAAGTTATGCGTTACCAGATGTAGTAATACTTTCAAAAATGAGAACTCTGTCAGTGAACTGGAATTTTGTATGGAACCAAATTGCCATTAGTCACATTTAATCAGTTAAACACCCAACAATATGAAATGTGTCAAAATGGTACTTGAACAAGGTGTAGCTTACTCAAAAAAATTTCCTTTCTTGAGGGGGCTAAATATAATTAAGAAGAGTGCAGTAGTTGTAAAACTCTTCTTATGCTTTGAGGTGTCTGTGGCATTTCATGAAACTCCAGAAAACCATTACAGTTTACATTAACATTTCTAATGAGCAAAAACTGTCCAAATTATGAGAATTTTCCCTAAAAATACTCCTTAAAGTGTAGACTGCAATGCAGTACAGCGATTTATATCCCTGTTAAATGATATCTACAGTAGAAAATTATCATCTTTATTTATTATATAGTTATATGTTTCCAAAACTTAAAATCTATTTTTACAGAACAGCATAATTTATGTTTTCATCACTTAGGAATATTGTTTATATTTTGTATTTTATATTTTCATTCAAAACGGTTCATCATTTTGCAGCAGGGTAATCCTGTTGGTTCAATAGTTCTCATAATAACCTCAAAATTTCCCTCGTAAATCCAATCAGATGCCTCATTGAAGAAGAGAAAAACAGTTTATGTTCACACAATCTGAATATCTGATGCACCAGAAGTTCTGAAAAAAAAAAAAAAAAAAAGATGAGTTGTGATGTAGGAAACTCTCAAACGAGCACGTGACTAAGCATTTAAATAACATGCAAATCGAGAGGAAGTAGTGAATTACTCTCAGGAGTCCTTTGCCCTGCAGAGAGAGCCACTAGCAACCAACAAGTCAGCACACACAGCCACTGAATAAGGATGAAACCATTTGGCCTTCTGCCTCCAGTTCCAAACATGCAGACCCTTGGTGTGACTGCGCTCCTGTAAGGGTGCTTAGCGTCCACTTTGAAATAATGAACTGGATTTGCCTTTGTATAATCTGAGTCTGTGAATGTTCCAGTTTGGCTAAACATGCTTTGCATCATCCTCTATAGAGCCAATTTTTTTTTAAACTTGCTGAAACAGACTGACTACAAAATAAAAACTATATGCATGCTTTTTTCATTCTTAATAACGACAAAAGTAAATAAATAAAACTAAACTAAGTCTTCAAAAATATCCTTCTGATGACAAGAGGTGTCTTTTTCTCCACTTTCTCACATTAAATCATTCTAATTTTTTCTTATTTTAAGTCTATTACGGTTACATACATAAATTATTATGCATTTGCACAACAACAAAACTATATACCATACTATAATCCTAGCTGACTGAGGTAAAGACTGTCATGTTCTTTGCAATGTTTAACAATCCCTCCAGCAAAAAATTTACGAAAAATGAGATTGCCTTCACAGTTGAGATTGTGCTTTCTGTTTCTTTTCTATCAAACCTTCTAATTTTAGCTTAATCAAACCACAGGATTTATACTTGGAGGGTTGAGTGAGATAATTCTTGCTTCTTTAAAACAAGAAAGAGATGTATAAAATAATTAACTAAACATGGCAAAGCATTAAAATAATGTGAAATGCAAAAAAATAAAAATAAATAGAATTTCCTTAAACAATTAAAACTATGAGATAAAAAAAAATCAATAACCAGACTGACAAAACTCAAAATGGTTTAGCTCATAAAAATAAACGTTTGACGTAGAGAACCTTTACTGTTTAGCGCATTATTTAACACCATCAATTAACCTTTATTCAAACACCATCTGTTCTCTTTTTTAAGGCCAAATAAGAATTAATGTACGCAGCATAAGAAGCATCTCTGGCTTTCTCAGAGTCCACTGTACTCATGTAGCATGCATAAGTTTCACACTGCAGTATTAATCCTTGTTAACTCTTTTTATAAGATCAAAAGTTAGTGGAGGTGAAGCGTTCACTAATTAAAACCAGGAAACTGTATGTAGTAGGGCGGATCTAGATATCAAGTTTTCTTAATATTAAAATGCTACAATATTCATTGCCATTTTTTCTTTTTACTGTGACATGTTGATAGAGGAGGTCCAAGCAAGTGCTTGAAAGAACTTGAAAGCCACTACATACAGAGATGTTGCTACTTTAAGCTGCGCTTTCAACACTTTGACCACTAGCAACTTTAATCTGTGTGAGTAGTTGGCATTTACTACAATGAGACTCCATCCATCAAGCTGAATATTGTGTTGCATGCAAAGTGTGAACTCCTAAATTTATTGGCATAAAAATTATTGGATTCCAAACAGTTCTTTGCGAAACTAAAACTGCAAACACTGATATCGCTAAATACTCAAAATATATTGTACAACCCTTATGTTCATAATTCAAATCAATAAGAAGTACAAGATTCATACATAAGCTGTACAATTTCCTTATGACTTCAAGGAAAATTAACTTTTTGCAGTATGTGGCAGTGAGAAGCCTTTCATTTGTCCTCCTTACATTTATTATTGAAATCCTCTAAAGAGCAACCCTGCTAAGTATCTTGATGCTTAAGTCAAAAGGAGACTGATTCGATGACAAGGTGCGAGTGGCCTGTTCGCACTCGTTTATTCAGTAAAATGGAAGCTCGTAACAAATCATAGGGAACACACATTTCTTTTCAGTGAGCTACTCACTGGGGCATGAAATCATTATAAATTTGTGGCATATGGGAGAGATGGCAGGCACTCAGTCCACACCTGAATGAAACACTCTAAAGGCAAATCACAGCAATCAGACTGGAATCAATAGATAGCTGTAGTCTTTTATTTGGTGATGATTGTGAACTATGGCTACAGAAACCAGTGTTCCCTCATCTCCATCTGGGGAGAAAAGAAAAAAAATTCCTAATTTGTAATGTAGTCAGTCAGTAGCTCTCCTAATTAATGGTTTTCATTGGAGTGTTTGTAAAGTTAAGCGTAGAGTTTAATCAATTCTTCTAATCATAAGGCACCTGTGTGCATCACCAAGTATGTTTTGGGATGTGGCATTACTGCCAATGTGTTTGGAAGTGTTTTTATTTTACTCTGGGAACTGTATATGATTAACATTTTCATAGAGGCTGTATAATAAAAAAGTTTTTGTTTTAAGGTCTTGTTGTTCTGATTCACAAGTGGAGGTCAAAACAGCTGTACCACAATTCAGACAGAAAAATATTCTTTGCTAATAAGGTCAAACACATACAATATTTCTGATGTAATTGCTTATGCACATCTACAAAGGTCACAATGCCATGAAAGGCTTTTTTGTGTTCAAAGACCACTTCATAACATTATATCTTAAATAAAAATAGTGAAGAATGAGGCTACAAAAAATGCCTATCAAATAATTCTTCAAAATGGCCCAGAATCACAAACTTTGTGTACATGCGTCCGACCAGCTACTGTCTCATTATTCAATGAATACATAAGTACAGCCCTGTAGCACTTAGCAAGAACCTTTTTGCTTCTTTGTTTTCAAATTAATCATCTCTATTTTGCAAGACATAATTAATTCTTTAGATGGGCATTAACATTTCCAAAATCAGTTTAAGTTCATGTAATTTGGGCTTATTCTATTACATTTGAATTAAATTACAAAAGCAATATCCTTCATGCCACTTCAAGTAAAACCATTGATTAGAATATTTGTCTTTGGTACTATTGTTTTGTATTGCCATAATCTGCATTATTTAAATATATTCACTGTAATTTGTAATGGGAATTGTTTTTCTCACCATATCCAGTTTGCTACCAAACTATTACCAGTATTCTCTAGGGAATTTGCAAAGGCAGTTTTCAAATTATGAAAAAAACAAGAGAACATGAGTGTCCCAACCGCTGGAGAACAGCAAAGGTGAGAGAGCAAAGATAATAGAGCTGGAAGAGTTTTAAAGAAACGGGAGAAAACAATGCATTATTTAGGCTGAGTCATAGCAGTATTAAACACAAGAAGTCCTTTGAAGATGGAAAAAGTAATATTGCAGAGAGATAAAAGAGGCATTAAAGCAGCACACTAGGTGACTCTAGCTTTTAAAGATAGGCATGAAATATCCACTCTTGTATCCCTACAACTATAAAGTATCAGTTCAAAGGTTTGCTTAAGTAATAGCTGCTCATTTGACGCAGGTTAGCCATTGGACAATAAAAACAAACAAACAAAAAAAACAGGTCTGCTCTTCAAATGTAAGCAAGTTCAAAAGTTATGAAGCATTTCTGATAATCTCAATACTTCTTACCTGATCTGGCCATGGCTATAAAAACTGGGGGTGCCACTGAATACCTAATGCTGAACCACGTGTAATTTGTCTGTAAGCTATTTCCAGCTAAAGCTCTTTTTGTGGATGTTTGGACATTTTCACTTTATTTGTTTATAAGTGGAGGTTTCTAGCTGCAGTCAAGCTAGGATGTTAAACTGAGAGTTGATATTTAGTCTGACTGTTAATAATGGTGTGCAATAAATGTCAATAGTTTGAATGTAAGACTTGGTCATCAAGAACTGCGCAAAACAGTATTTTATTCCCAGCACAAAAATATTCAGGACTTTAGTGTGTCACTGAGTAGTTCTCTGCAACACTTGAAGCCCAAACATCAAAAACATGTCATGAGGATATATCAGCAAAAATGGTCAAATTTTCACATAAAAGCCCATCTCCATTTACTTCAGTGAAAAAAACAAACAAACAAAAAAAAAAATCCCCTCCATCAACTAGAATAGCAAGAAATATCTGACATGTGTCCTTTACTGCGATTTCATTTGATTTGTTTTCATGTGGTTTTATGTGGGTTTGTCTTTTTTGCTGCATAGACTGCAGAAACATGCAAGCAGAAGCAAACAGATGCTTTGAATATTGAATGCAGGGGTGTTGCAACACATTAAAGGTATTATGGCAACTCAAAGCAACGGTTTTAGTTTGTCTACACAATAGTGCGATTTGAAATAATCACAGATAGAAGGGGTGTAAATAACATACAAATGAAATTGCCAGGATTTAAAATCAGTTTTTACTGGATTGAAGAAAAGAAAAAAAAGAACAAAGTCCCAGTAAATCCTCATGCTCAATCATTAAGTTCATTGTTGTGAATAATTTCAGGTTGTATGAATAAAGTGCAGGAAAAACTTTTCGTACCCTTTGTGCCTTTTAGGTGTTACATCTGGAGATAAAATTAGTGTCTGACGATTTCATGTGAATATTCTTTTTTATTGCTTCAAACACTTTTTTAATATTGTTGCACAAGTTGTCTTTAATGAGGCTGCTGTGTTTATGCAGATCTGTCTAAGCTGAATGCCTGTTTTCATTCATTTTAAATGAAGTGCCTGGAGATATTCTGCATCAATATTAATTTTCTCATCATTACAAGAAACCAGAAAAAAATATATATATTGCTGTCCAGGTGAGGGCGAAGGCATGTGAAAAATAAACACGTAGAAATTGATTCATGACATTTAAATGACACATAATTAGGCTCCTGTTCTGAAACCACATTGTGCACTATCCTGATACATACAACACCTGGGAATTAACATTTAATGAAGTACTTGATTGATGTGGATTTTCATAGTAAATTTGGAAACGTTTTAGAAGTTTGTCAGCATTAGAGGCTATATCCTGTATTCAGAGAAATGAGGAACTACATGCAGCCTACTCTGCTAATAAAAATGTATCATGACTACGATGAGTTACTTTGTTTTTCTTGCCTTGGAAAAAAAGCACAAATACCAGCAAGAAGTAACAGAACAGGCTAGAGCAAGCACATATTTTCAACAAGGATTCCAGCTCTGTGCTTCTGAAGAATCACTTCTTTGCTGACGTGTGTGGATGGCTGATTCCCAAAGTAGCTGAGGTAGGTATTGATTTGCTGAAGATAAGAAGGATAAAGCATGTATCTGAGTGGGACTGTGGGGAGCGAACGACTACTCCTTGAGATTCTAGAAAGAGTCAACTCAACGTACACGAGTTTAGCCAGGAGCTCAAAAGAATAAATAAGTGAAATTTAGAGAAACAGTTTGGATTTAAAACATTTGTTTCTTTGGTGGAAGTATCTCAACACAACTTCTTTTCACATTATTGTAAATAAAGTGCTGTATTACAATGACAAACTTTGGTCTATTTTTGTGGGCTATTATGTGACAGACCAAAATAATATTAGAAATGATTTTCAAATAAAGTATATTACAAATAAAAATAAGAAAAATATGTTACTGATTTATGTTTAATCCCCTTTAATCTGGTACTGAACTACATAAAATCGATTGCAATTAACTGCCTTCCTAAGTCAACTATTAGTAAATAAAGTCCACCTTTAAAACCTTTTATGTCCTTAATTGATATTTTTGCTTATTTTAATTGTACACAGTTATTTAAATGTGCTGCTAGTAAATTTATTTAAATTAAATTTGTTTGTTTGAAGGACTCAGAGGTTTCTTAGAGAACATTTGTGAACAAACTATTTCACAAAAATAAAGTTGTCAAAAGGTACAAAGCAAAGTTATATTTTAAAACTACAACCCAATCAAAAATATTTCTTTCTTTCTAAACAAGGATGGTGGACAAAGAAATCTGAAAACACATACACATCGCACTAAAAACGTTTTGAAAAGCATGTATCTTTTTTCTTCTGCTTCATATTTAAGCAAATACTTTGTTTTAATCTACCAAATAGAGAATATATAAGATCCATGGAAATGTGTGGCTGAAACAAAAATGAAAAAGTTGAAGAAGCATTTTTTGAAAGCATGGCACTATGTAAGCACATCAGTAAAAATGTGTTTGTCCATAAAATATAAACCAAATAATTATAATAAAGTTTTTTTTTTCTTTCTTTCCTTTCTGTTCGTCTTGCCTTCTGTGACTTGAGGAGACTTACTGCTGTAGAGGTAAAGCAGTGAGCTCTGTGCCTGGCTGCGGTTTGAAATATGATGACATCAGGTTAATGAAAGATCTGCCAAAATGTCTTTGTTAACCTGGTGAATCAGATTGTCTTTTGTTTGGCTCTAATTCTCACCTGGGTGTTTAATAGTTTGATAGATAAGGAAAAGCACAGATGAATAGCTTTTGTTTGCCAAATTAATACAACAACAACATCTCGACTGTTTTATTATGGGATGCCTTCTCCACTGACAAAAGAACCTGGGTAAACAAACTTATTATTCATCAGGTGCTTCCAAACAGAGCAAATGAAGTGGAAAAGGAGCAAAAACAAAGAGTTTCATGTAATTTACATTTATTAAAATTAGCTGGGACAAATTTATTTCACCTTCTTTCACACTCTTGACTGATTCCTTTTCATCATAATTTAGACTTTATGCTTGAGGTGGAGCCAGATAAGGACACAGTTAATCAGCAGTGACCAAACTGAAACCTACAAGAAAATCAGACATATCTCTCCTGTCCATATTGCGCCAAATACTTTTTTGGAGGCATTTTTTTTTTATCCCTTTTGTTTATTATAGGTTGTTCCTAACTGTGTACAATACAAATTCATAAAAAACTTAATTTTTCTAAAATTAGTCACAGCCATATGTTGGCTGATACTTTTTCATTCAGAAGGAAAGCACGCACTTGAAAATGTAAGAACATGTCAAACCAAGTTAAAAAAATGAGGCACTTCTTTTTAATATTTATAGTCCTGTGGTTAATGGTTCTTGTAAATTGCTGCTGTACTTGAACGGAAAACCTAATTTGGTTTAGGATTTAATTAAAAAAGGGGGAATTTTTTTTTTTTTTCATGTTTGTTGCTGCAGGTAAATCTGGACTGTAAATGATTTACCTTAAATTCAGAAGGCTCCTGGTCACAGATCAAAAACCTAACCTTTGTACATTTTAAGACACGTGGAAGACTAAACTGTGTGGTTGTTCATTTCCCTAAAATAACAACCTTCTGCTTTTGACATACAGTGGAAACAACAACATTTATTTACATGTAAATCAAACTTTAACTGAAAATAGCAATGGCACATTAGTATTTTAATAAATGACATTATATACCATCTACGAGTGCAATAGTTTTTCAAATTGATTGAATAGAAGCAGCTGAAAACTTCACCTTTTGTTTAAAGTTATTGAAAAATGTGTTCTGGTAATAACCTAGGGAAATTCTTAGAGTTAAATAACACCCTCCATCACTTCTCTTCGCATCTGAGAACATAACACATGCCAGGTAGCTAAGGCAGGCTAGTACAATTTCTTTTCATTTTTTTTAACATGTTGAAAAGTTTTATGGCAGGAGAAAACCAAGTGTTTACTGCCCGTACCTGCCAAATTTGATTGCCATAACTTGATGATGACATTACCTAATCTTATGCTTCGATATGCAGAAGCTCTGTCTGTGCCGATGAAGATTCACTCATAAACAGGAAGCTAAATGTTTGGAGCAGCTCCAAAAATGCATCTGTCTCAACTATTTGGTTCATTCAGCTAGTAATTATATCACCACTTGGGGCACTCAGACTGTTCATAGGTCTGTGAAAGTTTAGCTCCAGACAGCTAAGCAATCATTAAACAGGCATTTACACTAAATTAAACATTTCTATCATTTCTATGGGAATCTCATAATTACACCCTTGCATTTCCACTTCTTTTCCCGGAGAAGAAATTTACAACCTAAAATGTCCCTGGCAGGCGAGTACTTTTTAATTTACCACAAACTTTTGAATAAATATTTGTGGAACATACCAGTTTTCTCTGTAGCTCATATTTTCTGTTACCTTCTGCAGACATTTATTTCAACTCACTGTTGAAATTAAATCTTTCATTCAAATTAATTGTCAAAGATTTTAAAGTGTTTTTTTTTTTAACATGATGTTCTTCCACTCTTTTTGCTTTTATTAATTGCTCCTTTAGCCACATAACTCTGGTTTTATTTATGAAGTAAATCAAACTTCCTCTGACTTCTAATTATATTTTAATTGCACAGTGTAAATACTGTGATATGGTCACAACTTTATAGCTAAAACTGTGTCGTAAATCTGACTGCAGCTCTATGCTCTCTACTTGTCCATTTCAGAAATCCAAACAGTCACATAGTCAAAAATCTGATACGTCACAAAATGTATCAGATTCTGTAAATTTCCTTTTACAGTGCAAGATATTAAACTCTGATGCCAGTTTTAACTGAGGCTGCTCTATTCAACTTTCTGAAAGCTGGTGCTGTTAATAGCATAGAGTGTCAGATACAGAGGTGAGGCTGGAGAGTTTCTCAAATACAAAAATGTAGTAGAGGAGATCAAACTTTCCTTTTATGGCTCAGATGCTTTTATGAGAAAAAAACCTGTTTGTTTCACCTGAAAGGGGAAGGGCCCATTATAGAACAGGACAATTTTATCTGAGCAGGTCTTTATTTATTCTCAGACTGAATCCTTTGAGAAACAGATCATAAACTATAATTAACCGTCACCAACTCGTGAGTTTTTATCTGATAATTGGACTCCATACGGCCTATGATTGCCGAACGTTAAAGGTAAGAAAAAAATGGAGTCTAATCCACTGTCACAATGCTGTCACAACGGCATAGAATAAAGCAGAAACATTTTTGATGGGGTCAGACAAAGGTTACACTGGATGTCTGAAATTAGCTGTATTTATTTGAATTTTAGAGGAACCTGTCAAGTCTTCTGTCTTTTCTTTTCTTTTTTTTACCATGTGCAGCACATCAAATGGAAAACTTTATAGTCATTTACAGGGGGTCGGAAATTATTGTGCAGCGAGTCATTCAGGAATAATTGCTAAATGTCTGGAAAAAACAGGGAGCATAGCTTAAATTGTATTGTCCACAAATGATTTAACATCATTACCAACGTTGTAGTTGTAATACGTGTGTATTGACCAAAGTATTTGCTCATCCCTTTAGATAATTAAATTCAGTTTCCTGTAATTTCCATGGCCACAGAGGGAGAAAATGTAACACTAACAATTGTAAAGTGCTTCTACAAACATCTTAGAAAGATTGGGTTGCTACCAGAATGGTTGAAATTGTTAGAGATAACATAATATTTAACCTTAGAGATTAAACATTCTTTGTTTCCTGTTGAATTTGCATGATGTAGCTAGCATGGGATATTGTATCAATTGTCATGTTTTCTGCCAGGCTCAAATGATCATTATCAAAATCCTTAGACTTTTGACAGTCATGCTAAAACCCAGGCAGTCACTTGGGATGGACAAGGTGAACTTTCAATAATGGAAATCAGAAACTTGCAGATCTTTAACAGTTTAATCGGGACATAGAGAATAGACAAAGTAATGTGCAGAGAAAAAAAATAAACAAATAGAAAATCCAGCCTGGAACAATGAAAGCCAGTGAGCTTATACACTGAGGGAAAGATGGAGAATGACATTGCATGCAAATGTATTAATCAGGGGACTAGGAACAGCTGTTGAAGATAGCAAACAGGCAGACTGAGGGAAGATGAATAATAACACAAGAGAAGCTGATCTTAGGCTCAAGGAAACTACAAGCCAAGAGGGAAAGACTAACTGATTACAGAGAAATATATTGAAATGCACAGAGAACAGAATGAAAAGGTTCATCCATCCTTTCATTGAAAAGATATTTAGTATTTTTTTATGAAAAACTAAATAGAGTGTAAATCGGAGTGTAAATCGGCATAATTAACTAGATACATTACATTACATACATACACTTTTAGTGTATGTATTTAATAGTCATACATTTACCTATTTATTAATGATCCTTGTGAAATTTTTTGTGTTATACACAGATTTTAGGTAGAGAAATAAGGCGGTTGCCACATCTATAAGTTTATGACAAATGTATAAAACTTTTATAAGCTCACTACCTTGCATAAGTATGAACAAAATCTAGTTTTTTGGATTTTATCCTAGAGCAACACAAAGTAGATCATTATTTGATACATTTTATGTTTTTACAAGGAGAATTGCTTAAGGTTTGCATCAGTATTCAGCCATTTTTACTTTAATGCCTAAATAAAATACTGGGCCATAAATTCCTTCAGATAAAACAAATATTTTCACTTTTGTGCAATTTAATGTCATTATATTGCACAATATAATGTGCAATATAACATTGCACATTATATACCGATCTTTAAAAAGCCTGACCTGCCGATTTTCATTATGGCTGGCATGAAATTGTTTTTGTCTAAAATGTTGCTCATCATCATCATCATCGTCATCATCGTCATCATCGTCATCATCGTCATCATCGTCGTCATCATTACCTAGGAAACCACCAGACATGTGGGAGGAGAAATGTAAAATAACTGAGTGTGGCAGACATTGACCTGCTAGTGCAAATAGTTAATGACAAAGTAAAGTTTCTTATCCATTTAACAGAGTAAACTTGCTTAATGCAAAAAAGAGGGGATAAGCACTATATACGTTTTTTCACTGATCAAGTGGGAGCATTAGAAAGCTTACATTTTTATTGATTGATTTTATTAATTCATAGTTGAGGATTTTAAGAAAAACATATATTATTTACCACTTACATTTAATTTAACAGTATAAAATCACATTCCTTCCTAAATGCACTCCTAACAGGACTGGACACCACATCATCAGAAGAAGGCATTAACAGCAAATAAGCTGAGACGCGCCTCATAGTTAGCTGGCCTTCAATGTTAAGCTGCTGCTGTTCGACAGACGTAGCAAGGTTCATCTCTTGACAAACTTTTGAAACTGTGGATCACATGGATCCTTGTGATTTAACAATGTGGTAACCTGGCAACAAACACTGAGCCAACTAAGCATCACTTCAAAGCCCTTCGCTGTGTGCTGCATAATGTCCATCCTTCATTGCTCTAACTTCTCCTCAGGTTGATGGTGTAGCTCAATGCCTGACACCATCAGAGCTCAAACCTCAGCAAAGTCTGACAATTAACTGAAACTAGTAAACTTTTGCATTTTAGAGGAAAAAAAATACGTAAGAATGTATCATTGTAACATTTTCATTACTTTGCTGGTTAAGGAAATTGCTTAACAGACTCTTCTTGGTAAACGTTGAAAAATTGTTGACCTCTGTCCCTCACTAAAGGAAGGTTCTCAAAGTGATAACACATCCCAGCACAATGTGCGTCACTTTATTTCGAAAAACATCCTCATGCACACGTACAGTCACAGCCTCTTCTCAACCTTTCATTTGTGTTAAACATGTTAGCTCAAAACTAAATCAAAATATTACATGGGCTCACCTGCACCCACCTTGCCGTGGGTGACTGTGGTAGCCTTGCATTTTACTGTGCTAATTAAAACAAGAGCTCGCCAAAAAAAAATAAAAAATACATTCAGTTCATGTCTAAAATATGTAAAACATCATCCATTCCAAAACGACCTCTTCCGAAGGCCTGCAACCCTGGATTTTTATTTAACTGTGCCTTTTTTATTTAAATTACAGCCAATTTGAGGTATCATTATTATGAAATAGGGTATTAAAAATGCTACTGAGGAACTACAGGCAAAATATAATTAAACTCTAACTGCTTATCAGTATGTAAAGCTATGGATGACACTTTTGAACAGTTGTGATGTCCTTACTACTATATTAGAGGAGGAATTTGCAACTTTTAAAAAAGGCCACTAAAGTTTAAAGTATGATGAAACGCCTTATTAGTCCTGCAAGATGCATTTTTGCATAGAGTCTTAGTAAAACATAAACAACACCATAATATGGTACATTAATAAAATATTGATTGTTCTTCAATTAAGTGTTTATTTGCACATTTTATTTTTTATATTTGGATCTCTTCAAATATAATATTGATACTGATATATTACTTTTAACAACAAAAAATATACTCTGTAAATTTGATGAGGACTAACACTGAAAATACTTTTTTTGTTTTAAGGTTTAAGGCTTATGACCTCACCAATCTGGAAGATTAGATAAGTAAAACTGTGGCAAAAAAAAAAAAAAAGTAAAATAAAATAAAATATAACACCCTCCTCCAAGACAATGGCCTTTCTTTTTCTTTTTTACCACCTGAAGTATGTAAAATACAGTAAGGGATGTCACATAAAATCTTAATGTGCCTTAATAAAACCACACAGCTTTTCTGTCTGACCTGGCCTCACACTGGGGGTTAGCACAGAAAAAGCCTCGGCTCGCTACACTCAACACGCCTACAGTTCTCTGTGGGTTGGAGACTGAATGTGGTCCAAAGGAAATCTTAAAAGACAAAAACGCTGGTATTTCAGATTTTTTAGTCGTTGCATGAAACTCCATACTTCTGCAAGTTTAGATTTTGCCATTTCGAGTCCTTCAACATCTTTACTGAACTCACATGAATCTAAACAAAGTGAAAAATTGCAGTTTTCTGCCAGATCCCTGGTTACCGATCTTTAAAAAGCCTGACCTGCCGATTTTCATTATGGCTGGCATGAAATTGTTTTTGTCTGAAATGTTGCTAAATATAGCAGGAAAGTCACTGAGTTGGCAACAGTGGGGTGAATATTGTTAATTGTAAACATTCAGACCTGACCTGTTGGGCAGGCCTGTCAGTCAAACCTCTCACTGCAGAGCAAAAGAGAAGAACAGAAGAGGACAGAGGCTGATTTTTAAACCTTTCCTGACGAAGATAAGATTAGGGGATAAGATGGGCTTCACATGTAAGTATCTATTCCCCAAAATGAGGAAAATCAGCACCCAGAAATCAACTGGTCGATAAATCAGTTGGCCAATAAATGTATCCTATATTAAACATGTACATAATGTAAACAGCACTGCCAGAGATGCAATAAGTTTATAGCAGGTGTGTGAATGATCTGATGATTGGACTGCTGATTGCAGCCAGTTGTTAGCAGAACTAGAGGGCCCCAAAACCAAATTTTGCTTAGGGCCCCATGGAGGCTTGGCCCTGATCAGAGTCAGGGTCATTTAAATCCTAAGAGTTTTTTACTATGTGTGCGGTCAGGGGGTTCACAATGACCCGTGTGCACTTTTCCGAGATTTATTTTTTTTTTATTTTATTTTTTTGTGTGTAGGTTTGGAAATTGATAGTCTGACGAGACAACCCGTCTCAAGCCCTTTCTCTTCCTCAGCTAAAACCGTAAGTGAAGATGAAGAAAAGTGAAATGGATGATGAAGATGAAACACATGTCTACTTTATCATAAAGTAAAATGCATCTTTTTGGTGTGTAAAACAATACAAAGCAGTATTTTAAGTAGCAGAAGACTTAAAAATAAGTGACCATTCAAAAGTGACAACAATGAATAAGAGACTGACGGATATAAAAGGAAATCAGAGTTGAGAGATTTACTCTAGAACTGACCCCACTCTAACCATCTCTCCATTGAGAACTTATTTTTGACATCTTTGACTGATAAATCCATAGGTAAGTTGTATTCCCGTTCTGAATAATTGAAAGCAATCTCTTTAGCTCTGCAGTCACCTTCACAGTAATGTTTGCCTTGTATTGTTGTGATGTGCACTGACATAAAGCAGTATGCCTGGTAAAGCGTCACACGGTGTTTATGGCTTGTTAACGTGAGCACAGAGAAAGCAGCACACCTTTAATGAACTCCTCTGTTCACTTACCAACAGGGTGCCGACGCTGACGCCGATTTTGTAAATGCTTCAGTGCAGCTCAAGCAGTGCAGCTGATTGGCTGGCCAGTTCAAACATCTGCTCTCCACTGATGTGGTAGCACATAACGAACATTGAACATTGTAATCCATGTCATGTTTTTTATGTAAACCAATGAACGAATTCTTCAGTCTGATGAGGATACACATGGTGAAATCTTCATAAAATATTTACAGTAATGGCTGTTTTCATACAGAATTCATTTTACATGAGAGAAAGGGGGAAAGTAACTAAAATGACGATCCAAACCTAATAGTTTGAATTTTTTTCATTAGTAATTTGCACTGTTGCATGTATGATTCTTCTGTGTTTAGTGTCAAATGCGTGATTTAAAAAAGCTGAAACTATTTATTAATCTCAACTCTGTTGAAGGAGTGAGATGTCTGTCATTTATTAACACGAGTGTTATTATTGAATAAGTTTTATCTTAAATGACATGTCTTGCCTTCCTATGCAATTCCACTCAATTCTCATCTCCAATTTGTGCTCCATCTGGGATTTCTCCCGTTGAGCTGGTTTTCTCTTGATTTCAAATAACATGTTATTATAAACATTACATACTGCACCTTTAATGGCCTGTTCGGCTCAGCACTTTTCTCTTCACAGTGGAAGATGGTTGTTTACAGCTCAGGCAATTTCTGGTGAACTTCACAACATCAAACTGGCACATTACATATGTCACAGCCAAACATTAGTGACCCCATGTAGGAATCAAAGCATAGAACAAGGGGATGGATTTTACCAGGCTATGCAGATCTACAAATGGATTTAAAGTTTATGATCAAACCATGTATATACATTATTGGTTTTGAATAGGCTTATTTGCCTGTTTGCAGCTTTTGAGCTGGCACTCAAGAGCATCACAACTTTCAGCAATCGTGAATGCTAGTGTTTTTTGTCAACTTGGGAAAAGTACGTAACAGAGTTTGATTATAAAAGAATGTATAAAAGCCACTGTGGGTGAAAATGAAAGAAAAATAGGTTAAATGTGAAACTGCAAATTGTATTTTCAAAGTACCTCAATTCTTTCAGAGGTTTTGGTCTACACATCATGAACTCCTGCCACATAGCTGTTTAGCATAATCCAAAACTTTATCTCTGAGTTTTCCTTACCTATAATGAGGAGAGCATAGCAGAAGCCATACTGGTGTTTTAAAAGTAATTTCTATGCACCATTTATATGGACAGAAAGCAGCAGCTGCTAACACTGTTGCTTTTTGAGATGAAACAGTGTGCCTGAGACTTAGATCAATTTCACAGGTTCTCTGAAACTGCTCCATGAATTTGAATGTTTATCCAGGTGTTTTTCTCGCATCATGAATCCTATATTTGCTGCTTGCTGCATACAATATAGAGCAGCTGTCTAATGAAACGCAGTCTATGGACTATTTATCGAAAAAATGGAAAACAAGAGGGCTGATGATATATGCCTTGCACTACTTTTGATTGATAATGCATTAAAAAAAGAGTCTTATTTTTGTCTTTGTTTTGACCTTTTAGAAAAAAACAACATTCATACCTAACTACAGTACAATGTATAACAAACAGCACAGGTAAATGACCTGTAAGTAGAATTTTACTTTCCAATAAAAGGATTTGAACAGTCAGACAATTTATTTCTCTATAGAAAGAAATTTGAGCATTTTTTTTAATGACAATCTGAGACACTTTATTGTGAAATTATGCCTTGACCCACTTTAACAAGCAGTAATTTAGACCTTATTGGAAATTTTAGTCCTTGTCTAACATTGGAGGGTTTATAGCGTTGGCTCTTAACATTTGGCTGGTGTCTCTAGATGTTGCTTTGATATTTTTACATAGCATTCGTTATGTGAAATCTCCACATTCTGGACCAAATTACATTCATCTCTGGAACACAGAACCAATCTCCTGCTTAAGTGGAATGATGACTGGATATTCCCATCATGTCTGTTGCATGTAATTGTTTAAACAGATGAAGCACCTCCAAGCTGCTAGAAATTGTTCCCAAGGATGAACCAGACTTGAACAGCTGCACAATTACAGGTAGTAATCATTCTGAGTGTAAACGTCCGATTTCGCTGTCATTAATAAATACATCTCTGTCATATCCTCTCTTTCTCATTATTGTGTCATTTAGCAAATACAAATTATTTTAGTGATTCTAACTAACCCAAAACAAGGGAAGGTTGATCTGATTCAACTTCAGACAGTGAGAAAAAATGTATGCGTCGTTTTATTGATGTAAATATTTAAATAAATAAAATTTATGACAATAAATAGTTTCAACTGTGTGCATATATTATGAACTATCCTCAGAATAACATTCTCAAAATCGTCATCTTTAAGAGGGTGTCATTTATTTATTTTTTTTGACTTACTGCATCAACATTTCTGATTTACTTATTCAAATGTGTGAGGACTCAATGGCATAGAGACGTGTCTGCATGCGTGTCAGAAACAGGGCTAAGTGTGAGCTGCAGAGAGGCTGAGCATGCTTCAGTGAATTGTTGTTATGGTACCTCTCAGTGGCACTGATAGTGAGATTGCTTGGCTATTTACTTTCAAAATGTGTTTTGCGGCTCAGGTGTCTACACAGATGAAGCAAAGTCTGGATCAGGAAAAGAGACCCAACTTGGAAAAACAAACAAAAATAAATCCTCTGCATTCTCTTTAAAGGCTAATTCAAGTTATTTTGCATGCAGCAGTACTCATCAATTACACACACTGTGAGCGCATGTTGTCTCAATCTTTGGTTACTGAAACACAGTAATTGTTTTCCTAGGAAGTAAAAGGAATGAGTAGCACATAGCTCAATAGCACTTCCCCTCTAATGTGCTTCGCTTTACTGATTATCCCCCCTTGATGACACAATTACTCTTCTTCTGTGGTAAAACTGATAAACAATAAATTGTCTGCATACACCAAACTTCAGCTTACCACTACACCAAAGCAAACTGAGCCGTTTTCATCCCGTGGTTCAAGACATCTAGGGGTTGACGCATAAATGAGGCAAGAAAGTTTGGCTTGTCGTTCACAGCAAGCCATCTGTAGCAACCAACTCTACACTTTAAGTCAAATCATTCAGCTTAAAGCATTTGGGGCAGCAGGAAGAGGGGCCTAATGCACTTTTCAGCTCAAACTCTGCACTCTGCATTTAAACGCTCAGAAGTCTAAAGGCACTGCTGCATGATTCACTCAAAGCGCTGTTTGTAACAGCAGGCGGTGTTGAGAGGGCCCTTTGAGATGGCTAAAGGAGAAAAGTATGTGAAAGTATAACCTGTTTTGCTCAGCATTTGGTCAATCTTGCCTAGATGTGACAATGGCTGGCATGTCATGTCTTAAGAAATATGGTAGCAAAGCTATGTTCTTTTTTTTCTTTTTCTGAGCGTTGTAGCTGAAGCTTGTCAGAGAACACCGAGTTTATTTTTTTAAAAATGACAAGCACTTAGTGATTGTTGCTCTTTTCAAGAATAAAGATTACTCTTTGCTTAGAAATATGGATGAAATGGTTCCATTCCTTAAGATATTGACAATAGCTTTCCACAAAAAACATACAAAAACCACAAAACTACCTTAAAGCTTTCCCCAATTCACAACTTCAAGTATCAAAATGTCAGAAACCACATTAAAAATAATAGTTGAAATTGAAATTATACAGTATGAACTTTTTCATATTGTCTTACATTACAACCACAAACATTAATATACTTCATTGGAATTTTATGTGAAAGACCATTACAAAGTGGTACACAACAGTGAAGTAGAAAGATACTCATGCATGATTCAAAATATATATATTTTTTTAAAATAGAAAACTGAAAAGTGGGGTGTGAAAATGTTTCCAGTCCCCCTGAGTCGATACTTTGTGGAACCATGTTTTGCTACAACTAGATCTACAAGTCTTTTAGAGTTTGTTCTCTACCAGCTTTGCGCAACGAGTGACTGAATTTTTTGCTCAAGCACACGCTCAGTCAGATTAAATGGAGAGCATTTGTAAACAGCAGTTTTCAGATTTTGCCACAGATTCTCGATTAGGTTTTGGTCCGGACTTTGACTGGTCCATTCTAACACATAGCGTTGGCATTTGTCAATAGTTCCTCAAAGACTCAGACAATTGCTCCTGAAAACTGTCCTTTCTGCCTGAAAAACCAGCTTCTGGATGACAGGGAGTTGGTGCTGCTTTCTGCTTAGACAAACACAGCCACAAAATTCAGACCAATTACACAAAAACAAAAATCTAAATTTTGTCAGATATTGATGGTTTTTATATTTTTTCTCCATTTGTTGTCTAGCGACTTATTCCTGTTTTTGTTGTGTGACGTCTTATACTTAAACACAAAATCAAGGTTGGTGGTAGTGAACCACCGATAATCTTACCGTATGAAAAAAGTCCTGAAAACACACATCCATGGCAACTGGTTAAAAGTTAATCAGATACAGTTTGCATGACTGTTCTCATTTGACCTCAGCTCCTCTCACACTAACTTTTGCATCCTGGATCAGCTAAGATGGATTTATGCTGTATAAATGTGCAGTGAGAGATATTTAAAGAAGGTAGGTAAAAATTCAGAGCTATCCCTTTAGGTCAAGTGTGTTCTAACAAATCAACATCTAAAGTACACCATGTTTTGAGACGCGGATGGCCTACTTTTCTAAGAACATTTGTAAATTATTCTAAAGATTTGAAATGCACTAAATCAATAAAACAACACAGTGAAAAATATAAAATCTATGCAATGAGTTTATTTGTTTTTTTCTCTGGGCCTCAAGGCAATTTTAGCATTTCCTGACAGATAAGTCGGTTTCTGCATTTTTTGGGCACTTTTATGCAGCACAACCCCGACCTTCAAAATGCTTTGCTACTGCTATATGCTACATCGGTGTGCTTGAAATAATATCAGGTTACTGACCATAAATCCAATCCACAGCTACTTTAAAATTAATGAAACTATGGCAACAAAGAAAAGATGTGTTTTTTTTAAATATAAATAGCTTGTGCTGCTATTAAATTCAGCATACCTTGCTTTGTAGAGCTCATGTAATAGCAAACATTTTTTAGACATTTTGTCAGAAAACATGTCTAATCCTGATTATTTTCAAAAATCTTGACCACAAAATGACTTCATGTCATTAAGGCATGATTATATTAAATGTTTTTGTGTTTTTTGTCTAATTTTTCTTTAATATTCTGCTCAAAAAAGAACTCTGCAATTCGGATATTTACTCAAAACAACACACTAGTGGTTCCTCTGGAGTGAAGCACCACTTCTGGTTTGATGCAGAGTTATTTTCCAGCAGAGAGAGGCCTTCTATGTGTTAACAATGGCTAATGCAAAAGCTTTTATGAACAGTGTCAGTATACAAAATACAACCAGCACTGTGCATGAAATTTTACAATGTCTCTCCCTACTGCCTGCATTGGATTTTACCACAGACATCTTTTATTAGACACATGAGAAAAATAACACATTGCAGACTTTGGTTTTATGCTGCATTACAAATGCCACAACATAAATAGATGTAGACAGTCTGATATATTTTCATCTTCCCTCAAAATGTTGATGCAGGAATACGTATCATATCCTACATCTTTGGAGATGCACTCAGGCAAACCACTGACTCTATAATTTTTATGAACTCCAGCATTTTGTGACTAGTCCAGCATGGTTGGAGTCTGTGTTAACAGGACTGAAAATAGTGACTGATAAATATCCAAATTTCTGCATCAGTAACCAATGCAAGCTGTGTGTGTGTGTCGCCTCATGTGTTTGGTTGCCATCCTGTTCTTTGAAGCTCTCCGAGTACAGCCTGCACCAAAGGTTTGATCCTTTCTTTCTTTATCGGGGTGGTTATTGCCTTTTTTTTGGGCTTGGAGACTTTCCAGATCACTTTTTTTTATTTCTCTGAATGGCTGAAGGCAGTCAAGCCAGTCCTGTCGAGCAGCTTCCACCATGCAGCACTGCACCTACACCAACCTAAATAGGGTCATGACTGGAGGGTATCCGCATGCTGTTGGACTGACTCTCCTCTGCAGGGATGTTGTGTGTTGTGTGATCTGGGCAGCTGTCAGATGCCAAAATAACAAGAGTCCATTCCACGGGATATCATAAAAAGCAGCATGAATAACCTGCAGTCACAGTAATTGGATTGTTTAACATCAAATGTTTCGGTTTTTTTTTTTGTTTTTTTTTCGTTTTTTTTTTGTTTTGGATGGATATAAGCATGCATTTGCTGTTGACTTTATGTAACGATAGTTGTGAGTGATTTCATTTCTTTGTGTTAACCCAATTTAAAGAACCACCTTTTGCCACAATGTCTGCTGAAAAGGCTTTGGTGTATCACATACACAAACTCTTTTTTTTTTTTTTTCTATGGAAAAAATTTGAAACTCAATCAAATTCCATGGACAGCTATATTATAAAAATGATTTAGATCTGGACTTTGAGTAGGCCAAACTAAAGCAGGGATATTCCATTATCTAACCGTTCCATTGTTAACTGTTCCTGTAAATTCCAGGTCATTGTTCATCTGGTGGTCCAGTCCAATCACAAGCCTGATGAAGTTTTTAATGCTTTCCCTGAATTCCCATGTATTGATATCCATCCTCCTATCAGTTTAGTCAAGTTTCATTGCCCCTGCTAAACTAAACCATTCCCACAGCATGATCCTACCTCCACAGTGTTTCTTTTGTTCATTTATTCATTCTTCCAGTATGTTTGTAATATCCCAAGTCTTGAACATCCATTTGAACACTGTTCAATCCATCAGCCACAAATAGAAAGACACAACAGGAGACCTAACAATACATTTTGTCTTCAATCTAACCTGACTAAGCAGGAGCAGTAGCTCTATGGGAGCCACAGGGATCCACAGATCAATGGGATAATCTGTCATCTTTTAGTTCTTCACTCTTCAAATCTGTCAATTGTGAAGGAAAACACAAAATAAATCCATTATTGAAAAAAACAGCCGTAAAATCATCATGACCGACCCGTCCGGTGAGTTCCTTAGCCTTCATGATGCTGTTTGTTCACTTACTTAACCTAATCTTCTCTAAAAAAATTATTAAATTTGTTCACAGAACAGCTGTATTTATACTAAGAGTAGATTACATACTGGTAGACCCGATTTACTAATTAAGTGACTTCTGATGGCAATGGGTTACATTATATTTTATTCAAAGGTGTCACAGTGGAAACTAAAAACTAAAACTCAATTTTGTTGCCAGTGAGGTGCCAGCTATAT
>CAEFZX010024372.1:0-45925 GCA_903066825.1 Alfaro cultratus
TATATATATATATATATATATATATATATATATATATATATATATATATATAATGAAAAAGCAGAGCTGCTGAGATTTGTTTTCCCCCCTTGTTAAACAGTTTTTGCCATAGTTCATTGCTCCAGATCAACATGCAAATTAACTAAAAATAAACAGAGTGAATGAAAAATCAATTTTCTTCTCATAATGAAAAAAATATACATCCAAAACAACCTCAACCGTAACTTCCTCCCCTGAATTAACTGTGTTTAGCTCGACATTTTGGTTCAATTTCACTAGCAAGAGTGATTACCTCCACACATAAAGAATTAAGAAACCACCTATACAGAACCTTTATGACCATTTGAAGTAGGCTAAAAAATCTCAAAAGATACAATACATAAGAACAGATGAGAAACCACACCAGTGACATTGATCAATAGCATCATTATTCAGCAATTTCAAGAAAATGTGTCTACTTTAAACCTCGAACATTTGTAACGCGTCATTAGAAAAATAGGAACAAGTCACCAAAGCTAGTCACCAAAATATAAGAAAAAATCTCTTGGCAACAAAAATTCCTAAATATTCTAGTTGAACTTATGAAGAAAGCATCTATGCTTTAAATAGCATTTTGAAAGGTTTAAAATATAAGCTTTGTATTTTAATTACACTTGTGTACAGAGTAAGGAACTGTACAAAAAGAGTTGGGCTCGGTATATTTTTGTAAAATACTAAGAGAAAAGTGTTTGTGCACACAACATGATGCAGCACCTTAGAAAATTAAGTAGCAGGTATGCCAGGCCAATCAGTGGCACTGTAACACTGACGATAACACTGTTATTTGTCAGAGAGTGAAGCGTATTAGGAAATAAAAAAGAAATGGAGCTTCGACACCATTGTTTAAAAAAATCACCACATGGAAACATCAAACCAGCATTCTGAAATTTATCCACTCTAAAAGTTTGAAGTAAACACATGGCTCACTGACATCACCAAAGCATAACAGCATCCACCATAAAGATTCCACTGAAAAGAAGACTATTTATATGGTCAGAGGCATTCATATCTGGAAGAATATTTTCAATTTTCTTGGGGTGAGTCTCAGAACTTTTTTTTGTTTTCAGAGCACTATTATGTTACATTTCATGCAACTGCAGGCAGATCTAGGTCTCCCTGGCCTCCGGTTGCACTGCTGCGCCTGTGCTGAGTGTGATATGATGGTAACGAGGCGGTGAGCAGTAGCACAAGCCACACAGGCCAACTGCATCTAGTAGCTGTTTCATTAATCTGGTTTCCAGAGAGCCATCATTCAAATAGGCACATCATTTAATTTTTGATCTCCATATGTTGGTTTGACATCATTAGAAAGCTTAGAATCCAAACTTTTCATCATCTCTAAAGAGCCTCAGTTCCTGGTTTTGTCTTGGCCATTCACATTCAGTTTGGGGTGCTCCTTAGTTTCTATACAAGAGTTAACATCATGGTAAGATCCAAAGAATATTCTCAAGTCTTCAGAAAGAAGATTGATGTAGTATATGAGTCTGGTAATGAATTAAGAGGTCATAAATCAACTTAAAACCAGCCAATCAACTGTCTGGGAAATAGTCAACAAGTGGAAGGGCAACAACTGCCAACATACCCAGGTCTCGCCATCCAAGTAAGCTGATCTTGAGAGTCAACTGCAAGATGCCAAAAATAGTCTTCAAAATGCTTAAAATGTCAACAAGGGACAAACAGAAAACTCTTGCTACTGTTGATATGAAAGTACATGCTTGTAGATTTACAAAGAGTCAGCTTTCATGGTAGGCATGGACAACAGAAGCATTTGCTCTCTAAGAAAAATCCAAAGGCCAGGCTGAAATTGGACGTCAAGAACAAAGACACAGATCACGCTTTTGGACAGATGAGTCTAAACCTGAATTTTTTTTAAACTCTGTAACAGAGGACATTGCATTGACCAAATGCAGCATTTCAGGAAAAGAACATCATGCCAACTATGTCACATCGAGGTTAAAGTGTCATAGTTTGGAGACTCTTTGCTTTGACCTATCAAGCTCATCATCATAGAAATCAGCATGAATTCTACCATGTATGACAGGGTGCTTCGAGAAAATACTAGACCATCTGTAAAGCCAAGAAAAGCCAAAGCAGAACTCTGTCCTGCAACATGACAGTGACCCAAAAGACACCAGCAATGCAACATAGGCCAAGCTGAACTGAAACAGTGGAAGACCTCATTCTGATCTCACTGACATTCTGCGTGGTGATTTTAAGCAGGCTGTTTGTGATAGAAATTTTCAAACATCTCACTGCTGAAAGTGAGGAGAGAAGAGGGACGAACTTTCCTCTGAACTATGTAAGAGACTAGTTGATGGCTACAAGAAGTGGCTTACTGAGCAAAAGGCGATAAGACTTTTCTTCAGTTAACAGTCACATTTTTCTTTTGAACTACAGTCAAATCCATTTCTTTTCCAGAGATTAAAAAGAAGAGATTCAACATCTAAATGTAAATGTTTCATAATACGACCTTTATGTTATTATTTGTTGAGGGCATTGAAATGTAAGTGTTTCTGTGAATGACAAAGCTGCTGCTGTAATATAAGAATGAACACATTTCAAAAGTTAGACTTGAAACACATTTACACACATACACCAGCACTTACACTCAACTACCCTCTTTAGCATGTGCAGCAAAAATTTTATTATTAATTTCCATTATGTATGCTTAATCAAATATACCTCCAACTTCACTTCGTAAACAAGAAATGAATCATTATGTCATACCAACTGTTCTAACATGTCTACTGTTTTAACATATTTAGTTTTGACATGAGAGGTAGCATTCTTAATTGCGTGCATGTGAAAGCATCTGCCCAAGCACAGAATGTGTAATCTATGCTTTTCCTGCTGGGATTAGTGAGGAATGTTGTGGTACGCCTATCACAAAATATTAGGAAGGGGAAAAAAGGAAACAGCAGCAATATGGACCTTCTATATCATACAAATTTTCTGCCACTACAAAAAAAAATTCAATACACTGAGTGCATCTTGGAAGATTGTTTTAATGCTAACTATTGTGTAGTTTGAAGAAAAGTGTGTGTATTTTAACTTTATTTTGCCTTTTTTTTTATTTCCCTGTGCATTGCTTGCTGAGATCTCACATATAAATAAGTATTGGCTTTATCTTCTCTTCCCCCTCAATATCCAGTCCCTATTACTTCACTGCAGAAATGGTAATTACAGTCACACTAAACAGGCTTGTACCGTATCAAAAATTAATTAATATCAAATTTATTTGGGTTATCCACTACTAAAACACCAGGTTTTTGCATGCTAATGTAAGATATTTTGAAAAAAAAATTCCTGCGATTCAATTACTTGTGGAATATCATTAAAGGCAACAAATATGCAGTTTAATTTGTGTGGACTATTTAAGTCACGCCAGAGCTGCAGAATCCCCTTCCTCTGTAAGTGGATTAATTAATTTGAATCAATAAAGTCTCTTAGTTGGGTTTAGTTTTTCCGTGTTGAAGGTTTGTGTTTGTGTTTACATGCAACACTGAAGCCTAAAACTAAAACTCCACTAAACCCTAAAATTCTGCAAATAAAATCCTTCAGATATATGGCCTTTTATAAATGTGAACAGTTATTTTACAAATCATATTTTCAGATCTCTCAATGAAGAATAATAATATGAAACTCATAGCGATTATGTTTTAAACGCTACTAGTAGATCATTTGTCCAAATTCCATTTGGAAAACTTTTAAGCAAATTTGGCAACCACTAATTTTAAAGTCGACTCTGACAGCACAACAGAAATGATTTCGGATGTCAAACATTCAAGACACACATTTGGAAAGCTTTTGGAACAATTTTTAATTTTAAAATATATATATACTGTAGTTGAAAAGCTTTTCATTATACTTTTACATGCTGATTTAGATTTTACTGAAGCAACTATAATAAAGCGTAAAAACAGTGCTCACTAATGTCTCTTTAGCAACTTATCTTTATGACGAGCACCATTAGAGGCGCTAGCATTTATAAAACCACAGACTTTGTGTGCTTTCCCAGAAGATGTAGACCTTTAACTCTGACAGTTCTAAAAGTTCCAGCATTTCCAAATTCAACATCTTTCATAGCAAAGAGATCGAGTAGCCATTTTGATGATCCTGTTTGCTTTAAATTTCACTCACTCAAAGGCTCAACAAATGAACGCCTTGGCATGGCCCAAGATATCTCAGATAATACAGTTTTATTTGAAATACTCACATGTCTGCTCTTTCTTTTACATCAGTTTTAAAAATAACTCAATGATACTGAAAGAAGCTTGAGTCTTTTTCATTTTGTAACAACTTCTACACTGAAGAGTGCTATTAGCAGTGTGTTATTGTAGTTTCTGAGGGGATAATGTACAAAAATAACTGATCATCATCCATCTTATACGTAATTTCTATGTGTTTGTTGTGATAAATATAAACACTTAGCATGAAATCCTCAGCTGTAGGATTTTGTTTTCTATTTATTTATTTATTTTTTTTTACTTTTTTCATAATTCTCTATGAAATAACACAAATTGAAAAAGTAGACAACCAAAAAGATTAAACATGATTACAAACAGTTTTCTTTTTTTTTTTTTTCCAGCCACCTTTTGCTTCAATACCAGCTTTGGAAAAACTTCATCAGTCCACATGAGTTTGTTTGGTATATATACTGTAGTGACTGCATGGCATGGTTCATATAAAAAAAAAAAAAAAAGAAAGATACCAGAAACTGAAAATCCATAATTCAAACACATTACAGGCTTTGCACATAAATTCATAATTTTTTCTTTGACTGAATGAAATACTAAACATTATATTGCCAATGAATAGAAATGCATGTAACCCATAAGAACATATGGATTTAAAAGAAAACTCCCCATTTGACAGGTTTTGTGTGTACCAGCAGGAGACTGAGTTGCTTGATGAGTCACTATGACTACTCGGCAAAGGAAAATTTATGTAAGGAACAATATTCAGCCTCCACATGTCAGTGTTAAACATTAGTTTTGCTGTTTTAGTGTCATTTTAAATTACTGGAAAAGCATAAAAGTGTCCTGCTATGCTTGAGCATATAAAACAGCTCCAGTGGATTACTTCCCGTTTCTGTGTCCCTGTAAACTTGTAAAGCTGATCATTCATGGTACATCTGAATCCCACTTTCAATTAAGGATTTAGTACAGCTGTCTTCAGACATAAAGATTATATTGTGTGATTTGTGGCGGCTTCCTCTCCTGGTATTTCAGAGGGCTCAGTTTAGTTTTGATACTCAAAGAAAAGTCTCTCCAAAAATATTGCTTGTTATTTTGACAAACCCAAACACGCACACACACCCGTAGCCAGTGTGACTATGTGACAATTTGTCTTGATGCTATGATTTTTGGCTGCACGGTGACACAGTTGAATGAACTATTGCCTTGCAGAAAAAAAGGTCTCAGGTTCAAAACCCAGCATGGGGTCTTTCTGCTTGTACTTTCCATGTTCTCCCCTTTTGTGTATCAATTAACTTCGCTTTATGACAATCCCATTCCCCCGGAAACCTGCAAGTATAACAGCAAGTGCAGAGGATAAATGGAGAACACAGTTTATATTAATGGATGTCTTTGCTTACTTGACTTCTTTCATGGAACCTGATATTCTAATGATCAAACATAGAGCTGTCTCAGAATATGTGTGCTGTGGGATCACAATCCTCTACAGTTTTATTAAATTTGTATGTGGCTGGTCATGTTGTATTTAGTCATGTGACTGTGATATTATCAGTGAATATTAGTTATTGGCCAGGACAGCAATAATAATTTTGGATATTGCTTGCACAGATCTTTAAATCTGTTTATTCCCTAAGTCTTATGTCCAAATTTCTGACCCAAAATAAAGCAGCTGACAAAACTGGATCACAAAACCTGCTTTAACTGGAAGTGAGCATAGGTTAAAGTCAAGTGCTTTTCTTCTAATGCATTTGATTAGATAACCATCTGAAAGTGTGTCTGCCTTCATAAAATATGTGCCTTAGCACAATGTGAATGTGGAAAGAAAAGCAATCAACTTAGAGAACCGTTTTTCTGCCATGCTGCTCTGTCAGTGGTTGTTAAGCAAATTTAAGCAATTTGGAGTCCACCTTTCAACAGAAAGATTTTTGCCTAGAGAAAGTCATTCAAGATGTTCACTAATCATCTCCGGATTAAATATCACAGCAAGTTCGCTCAGAGTTAAGACCACGCAGCATTTAGAGAAATTGTGAAAAGGTCAAAAGTGATATTCAAACAATAAAAGTTATTACACACAGCAGTACACATATAGTAAAACTATGTAAGTACAAGTACAGCTTGTTTCAAAGGATTGACAAGATATTAAGCCTTTATCCACAAATCAATCTGAAAGCATGGTCAGCATTTACTTAATTGCATTTGAATAAGTCACAGGACTTTTGAAGCAATGTGTTTTGGACAAATGTGACTGAAGTGAAAACATTATATTAGGAAGGATGATGTTAAGTGAAAACCAGAAAGAGCATTTTAGCAAAACTAAAGAAATAAAAAAGAAAGAAATCCTTCACTGAAGGACCTCTATACCAGAGCAGGTAAAAAGTTATGTATTCTTCAGAAAGAAAGAGTGAGAGGAGAAAGAAAATGACAATCTTGTTTGCCTTTAGCCGTGTTTCAGTTCTGGTACAAAGAAAAGATTAGAACCCTGAAGCAGAATGTTGTTGCTTCAGGATTTTTCTAAAGGTGGTTCCGTATATTTAAAGAAAATCATGCGAGCCTCGTAATTTTTCATCAGCTCTAAACACAGTGGCTATTCTCCTGATTAAAATAGGATCATTTTCACTGCATTGTGATACGAAAGCTCTTCACAATAGTGAATGTGCTTTCTTCTTACAGCCTCCATATATAGTGCACTCAGTGACTCTCTGTCCCGTACTGTTTCCCTCTGCTGTGGTGAGGAATCTGATGCTGAGGTGTTGAATTTCTATTTGTTTAAGAGTGTATTTGTGTCACAGGTCCAGTTGGAAAGCTATACTTGTCCTCCATCAAAAGTTGTTTTACATGGGGATCTGATGAAAGGAAGGATTATTTATCAAAACACCTAAGTTTGCATGTAGACATTAACTGAGTAGAGGCAAAGGAAGGAAAACATTTTCGCTGGAGCATAATCTTTGAGGTTTTTCTATTTGTAAATGAGACTGATGAAAAATGGCACTAAAAAGAATATTTTTTTAATAATCAAATCCTTAAATCAACTGTTTGAATATGAAACACTTCTACCTCAAAAATATCACAATTCTAAGAGATGACAAAAATGTGAATGCATATCGTATCAAGCATTTGTTTAAAAAACAAGCAGATGGCTACAAAACAACTGCTGCTTTCAGTATTTTGCCTTATTAAATTATCACATCTGTGTTGCTGAGCTGAAGCTAACCCTCTTCCTTGGAATTTAATCAAACTCACAAGGAAATGGACTTCAGAGGACGGAAAAAGATGTAACCACTTTCAAAAGAATATACAGACACTGACTAAAGAAAGAAATACAATAAGTAGGTTTACAACAGCTGGTTTTGGTTTCAGGCTCATGTTACTTTAATGAGGAATGAAAGAAGTGTCAAGTGTCCTCAAAAAGATCAAATCATTCTAAAACAAATAAATCATTAAGTTCTTTTTTGAATATTTATTTTGACAAGACATAAGTACTCATGTCACAGCGGTAAAAGTTCAGATAGCAAGCATGTGCTCAGCGTTTAAGACTTATAATCAATATAGCACAGTCAATTTTTATTTTTTGTTTGATGCATCACTTTGCACAATCTGGATATAACACCATATGTTTGCTTAAGTTCATTTTTCTCAGTTATTCCTGCTTGTGATGTTAGAATGGCTGACTTGTGTCATGTGTTGTTGTTGGTCCACAATGTGTCAAGTCCTAAAACACTTTTTTATGGGCCTTGCTTGCCGTGCTAATTTTTAGAGAAACTGAATGTAGGGATTTTTTAACTGTAAACTATAATCATCAAAAAGAGCAGGAACACTTGAAGTATATCTCTGTGCAATGAAACATGACTGAGTGAGTAAGTAAATTAATTTTGCTGTTGGTATTATTTTATTGAATTGGACTTGTATAGCATAAAGCAAAACTAGTCATTTATATGAATCAACACTGAATATCATGGAGGGATTTTAGTCATCAGTGAACTGTACAAATTTGGGTAAGTTTTCCACAGGAAACATCTACTGACTCAGTCATTTATACTTTAAAATGAAAAAGTAACAGGTTCTTTGTCATTTTGAAGCTCTGATTCATGTTTAAGAGAACCACAAGTTTCACAGTGTCCCTGAGTTGTTTTGAGGGTGTTTTTTTTGGGTGTTTTTTGTGTTCCTTAGTCTCTTTCTTTGAGCAGTCTTGTTTCTGTTTTGTCCATTTCAGTTCTTCTCGGTGATTCTAGTTCATTTCTTGTCTCTAGCTACTCTTTGTTACTCTAGTTTAAGTTTCTTAAATCTAGTTATTCTTCATTGTTAAATTTATTTCCTAGTCCCCTGTGTACTCTCCCTCACCCCCTGTGCCACTTCCTCTCTCTCTCTCTTTCTCTCTCTCCCTCTCTCTCTCTCTCTCTCTCTTTAGTCTGCCTCCTGCTCTCTCTCCTCACACCTGCAACCCATTTCTAATCAATCATCTGTTTCTTGTTCAGTAATTGACCTCCCCAGTATATTTACAACTCATTCTCAGTTCCTCACTGCTGGTTCCTCCTATTAATTCCTGTTCAACTTTGTTACTTCCCTGAATTGTCCTGCCAACTTTATGTTCTAGATTTTTGTTTTTGCTTCGCTCTGGCTCCCTGTGCTCCCACGGTATAGTGTAACTTTTTTTTTGTCTTCATTTCTTCATTAAAACTTCTAACATGATAACAACAGACACAAAGCTATTTTGCTTTGTTACTTTCCAACCAGTTTTAAAAATAAGAAAAACAATATAACAAATAAATGGTTTGTGATAAAAAAAAAATTAAAAAAAAAGAAATTGTGAAAGACTATTATAATTAATATGTAAACCTTTTTCCTAGAAAGCAAAACTAAAATCTGTGAGGGGTAGGGGGTGGGAGTCATGAAACTTTTGTTCACATTTATAGTAACATTTAGCTACAACAATATCCCTTGGAAATGAAATCAGGCAACAAAGTAAGGAAAAAGAAAACATGAACATAAAGTGTGAACACATGAAGCTCTTGAATTGTGGTGCCAGAAATAAAATAAATAAATGAGTACAAAAAAGAGGAAAATGAAAAGAAGTAGCAGGGGGTACCTTCCATCATTCACTGTCCTTTTAGATGCTTTTTTCAGTTTGGAGAGTGGTGGGCAGTTGGGCACTTTAACCTAAAACACTGTAATGGGTGACGACTCGGGTTATACTTGCACTCCACATCCATCTGCTCAGAGCAACACTACCAGAAACATGGCTCAACCAAAAGCTGCCCTTTAAAAATGCTTTTACCCCCTTGGTGGCTCTACACAAAGGTAGAGAGTTCTGGACTTGCGAAAATCAATACTGAAGTGAATTAGAACTGCTGAGGCACAAATAACATGTAAGATTGGAACAGCAAGTCAGCTTGTCTCGTCCACAGCAACGTTAAATCTCATGGCAAATTATTAATGCATTCATATGCAGCGGACATTTTAACTGCTTATACTTCAAAGTACCGGAAGCCACCATATTCCATCAGTAGCGGCATGCTATATGGAGCATACATAGCCCTCTGTCTGGATTCATTTATCCGTCTTCGCTGGTACTTTGCTGCATTCTTCTGGCACATTTGACAGCCTCACGCCTCATCTAGATTAGAAAATTACACAAATGTAAGGTTAGAAAGGTGTAATTGAAAACGGCAAAGGGGCTGATTAGGAGACATTTAAATGATTATTCAACAGCGTTGAACACGGAGGGCGTGTGGAAGAGGCCACAGAGGGAACACTTTGAAATTATCACTGCCCCTGACAGGTGGATGACAAGTCTCGCTCGGACCGTTTCTTTCTCTGAACTTGTACAAAGATTGTGCCTTGATGCTTAATTGTGCACACCATGTGCAGTTCAGTGTGGTTCACATGAATTTGTGCATAACTGTTTATGTATATAGTTGGATCTTCTGCAGTGGGCCTCTCATTATTGACATGGAAGGCTCTTGACTCTTCTCCAGTATCTGCAGCTTACTTCTGTAAAAGTGTTTGTGTAGACATATTTACAGAAATGCTAACTTGGTAATCAAGTACATACGAGAAAAGAAACATTCTTTAATGTATTTTAATGGTAGCCACAATACCCTGCACTGGCTGCAATACTTCATTCCTTTATAGCAGAGGGTTAAATGGCTTCATTTAAAAAGAACACTTGTAGCATGACCAGAGTATAAGCAGACTGTGGAGGGAAGGTGGGAGTAAGCTTGAATTTATTCAGTAATTGAGGGGTGTGGAAAAAAATTTATTTTCTATGGTACGAAAAAAACACAACAATTAGGTTTGAAAAAGTTTTCTTTTTAACTACTTCTTAACTTCCTGAATAATCAGTACTGCTGCAAATCAACACAGGTTTAACTCATAAAAGTTAATTATCATGTCAATGTGGTCATGAGCTGTGCTGAAAATTTTACACCTAAACCCCTAGACATAGACAAGGAGAAATCCCCTTCTCTATTGAGAAGGGGACTGTTGTTATTCTGCAAGGCTGGATATTCTTGCAAATTAAAAGGGTTCACAGCATCTGCAAATGCCTTTAAACTAGAGGAACAGTCCACACGCATCAAAAAAGTTATAACACTTTGCTCACTCTTTTTGGAAGTCTGAATCTGCTGTAAGTGAAGATGGGACCCTGGCAGACTGCCACATTTACAGCGTGTGGCAGTCCGCCACATACTGTAACTAACCTTATTACGAGTAATAAGGTTAGTCATAATAATTTAAAGTGTACCGATGTGTGTGGTCGGCTTTCTAACAAAGAGTATGTCACAATAGACAAAAACTACACAATCAGATAATGTTTAAAAAAAGTGTAGAACATCATAACAATAAGTACACCAAACAGTACAGGAAGTATAAAGTAATCCATCCAGATTTGATCCATCACAGCTGCATTTTTCTTGTCTACATTCATCTATCGATGTCAAATAGTTAATCTTAACATCTTGTTTACAATACGTGGTCAGGCTCCATTTGCATTAGTTACTCAGTAAATTAGAATATTATTAAAATATTCATTTTTCTCAGTCACTCCATTTACTAACCATAACCAGTTACATAAATTAATTACAGACATGCATATTTTCTATTAGTCTTCACTTCTTTTAATTTGTTGATTAAAGCTAATTAAAGCAAATCTGTATAATGTATGCGATAATTGTTTTCTGAAATGCATGCTGTTTCAAATTCAGGTTAGTTTTTGTTTTGTTCTTCAGGAAAACGTATCAAAATTGTATAGTAGATGTAAAATTGTTTCATTTTCACTTTATTTCTAGTAAGATTTATACAAAGCAGTTTTGAATTTCCTTTCTATGTAAGGGAGGGAAATTTAAAGAGCGCTAACAAATGTAAACAATTTTAATATTTTGCACCTTAGTCATAATTCAACGAAATAGCTAAATGAGGATTCTCTCTGGTACACAGTGTGACCATTTTATATATATTTATATAAAAACAACACATTATTCAAGGATTTAAACTTTTTTGTGATTCCTCATCAAATAATATTCTAAACTAGGTTTCTTGACATTTTGTTGTCTTTAGCAAAGTAATGACTTCAGCCGCGATGCTTGCGTGGCAAACCTAGAACACCATGGCCACAGTGAAACAACTGACATATCACTTTTTTTTCCATTACACAGTGAGATGTTTTCTATCTCTGCGGTCTGAGTCTGAGTTGTGTTCTGTCAGAGTAAGTGCAGTTGACAGGGGAGCCTGGGCAACACCCTAAACCTCTGGCCTGAGACTTTGTTTTCCCTGGGCACCATAGCACTGTACTGCCCCAGGCATTGGTCTATGAGTTGCTGTCTGTGGCTGTTTAACTCTACTCTCTCATGCCATACGGTCGACAGGAGCAGTGAAGGCTTTCATCTAGAACTGAACTATCTCAGTTAGATTAATTTACCAAGTGCAAATACGAACAATATCGTCTTGAAATCTACATACACATTCAAATTAATGAAAAATATTTTGAATTAAGGGACTGAAAATTCAGACCAAATCTTATTTTGCTTTGTTTGTGATTAAATTTATGTGTCAGCTACTAGAAATATCATATTGAAACTTTCAAGCTATTGCTTCTGTTTTCTAAACACTGAACAGAATAAGAAATAATAAGCTTCCGTATCCAGGGTAACTGACTTTGAAGTTTTGCAAACGAAAACTAATCTGCTTGCATGACTTTTGGCTTGTGAGAACATACCTGTTCACATCAGTCAGGTTTGTTTTTAATTGCTTGAAATAAATATATTTTGCATGATTTTATCCCACATAATCGTTCTTGAAATAATAAAAATGTTTTCATTCTTAAAGTTCACAAAACAAAATCTACACATAATTTGTTGTAGACCACAAGACCAAAGGCTTAAGATATGATTTTTTTATTTCTCACTATGTTTCTAGAACATATCAAAATTGGAAGAGAGTCCTCAATGATAAATAGATAAATAGATAAATAAGTCTCAATCAGTCCTCATGCTGAAGCAAGTGGGTGTGAGTGTATCTGCAGAGGGGATGGAAGGTGGACAGATGGATTTCACAGCTCCTGGGAAAAAGCTGTTCCTTAGCCATGTGGTTGTGCTCCCTATGTACCTGTACTGTTTCCCAGATGGCAGCCGTACAAACAGTTTCTGTCCTGGATGAATGGGATCAGCAGCAATACGACTGACCTTCCTTTGCAGTCTGGTTCCGGTTGGGTAACTGGCTCTCCACAATCCACTGGGCAGTTTTCACCATCCGAGCCAAATCCTTTTTGGCCTGGACTGTGCAACTGCCGTACCATACAGTCATACCAAGGCAGAGGATGCTCTCAGTCATGGCTCTATAGAAGCTTTTGAGCAACTGAGAAGGAAGTCCAGCTCTTTTCAGTTTCTAGATAAAGAAGAGTCTTTGTTGGGCCTCTCTCATTAGAAGAGAGGTGTTCAACGACCACTTCTTCCCAAGTTTTGAGATGAGGTGGATGCTCAGGAATTTGATGTTGTCCATGCACTTCACCACTGCATTGCCTCCCCATGAGTCGTGATTGTTGGGTGCAAGGTCCTCTGAGACTTCCTGTTCAGGGAGGTTGAGGTTTTGGTATAACCTGCAAACTTTAGAACCCTGTTAGAGGAGTGGATGGCTGCACAGTTGTGGGTGAACAGAGCAATTGTTGACTCTGTGGTGTCTTCTGTGACTTCATAGTTTTTGTGTTTTTATGATATAAAGTTGAACTGCCTTATTGCTGAAATGTGCTCTACAAATAAACCTGATTGATTGATTGATTGATTTTTGGTTTTAAAGTTGCAACACCAGTCACAGGGATTTACAGAGTCACAGATTTACAGGGATTTACGCAATGATGCGATTGCACCGTGTCAATGATTAATAGTACTTAAAGCGTGAATATTAATTAAGTGCTCATTTGTGATACTTTGAGTTTGGTCCAAACTGCTAACTAAAGCCTTTGAAATGTTGTTAATCAAGAAGTCATTCTGTTCCCCACTTTTCTCTGCTTTTATGCTTTTGAATGGCTTTGACGTTTCTTCTAATTTGCAGATATGGGACTGACATTTCTATTGAACTGCCCACATTAAAGATGACGCCTTTGGCTATATTGATTCTCAGGATGGACATAAAGAAAGAGATGTGAGGAGATCCTCTGTTACCATTCATGATATTACACAAAGAAAGTACCAAAGGGTTTATTGCTTCAGTAACTTTCTCTACACCACATATAATATTTATTTACCACATCTAAAGGAGGAAAACATATTATATATCCCAATTTGCACTCCGTCCATAAGAAACTAAGTCAAGAGAAGGTGAAGGAGATTTATGTGGAAATTAGGGCAAATACAGAGAAGAAAGAGAAAAGGAAATTGCTTTATTTTGTTACCATGGCCACCTGAAAATGCTTTCTGTCTTTCTCCTGTTCCAGAGAGAATCACCAGGCAGGGAACCTAAGCACAAAAGATGTGCTTTTTATCAGAGTGGCAGCTAATTTTCTTCAAAAATACAAAATTTGACAAAATGTAAGGAAATATATTTCCTTTCCATTTGAAAATATCTTTAACCTACTTTTGCTTTTACATGGCTTGTATTATATAAATATTTGGAACTCTCAGCAGTAGTGACAGTTATCACAATTATGACCTTTACAATTATCCTTATGGAAAAATGTCATTCTGGTCTTACAGAAGGAACAGTGTAGGCTAAAAACTTGGCCATGCCACTAGTCATAATCCACCCTTCAAAAGAGCCAGATGGAAAGGGTAAGGTTTCACTTAAAATGTTGTTTTTGGATGGAGGTGTGTAGCTCGCTCTCCTAGTCTCGAACTCTCTCATGCTCTCTGTTCTTGTTTCAGTGTCTTTCAAACCCTCCTTCTGCTCTGCTTCATCCATTCCTGTCACTGAAAACTGACCAAGCTCATCGAGATGAAGCACCCCAGGACCTTTCAGGTCAAAAATTCTTAATTTTCTGAGGACATGATGATAGGACCAGAAACCCTATTTATCCATATACATAGAATTCTTAGTTCTGTACTGAGGTTAGTACTTTTTCATCACTTGATGATGGACACTCAGTTTAGAGCCTTATAAGCAGGGGTCATAAATCAGCTGTCTCACCTCGAGATGTCTGATAAACATATAGCCCATAGGTCTGTGTCTGGACTGTGGGGTAGAAAGGTATGTGCTTGGTGGTGATTGTGTGCCGCAGCCTATCATCATTCTCTGAAGCTGAACACACACAGAGCGACCTTGTATGGAGAAGAGAGGTGGGCAGACATACTGAAGTCTGCTCAAACCATTCATTGTACTGGTTGGACACAATGAAAAAACAGGTTCTACTGTGATAAAGATTATTGAAACTTTATGTCATACCAAGCACGTTTTACCAAATTTCTATATTGATTTCTGTTTGGGATTTTTTTTATCTTTCAATTTCCATCTATCAAAAACTATCTATTTTTTTCTGTCTTACAAACATACTGTAGGCCTTTTATTTGTTTTTCTGTTCTATGTATTTAATTATAAGTGTAACTTTAAGAATAAACGTTTTACTAGTTTTTGTGTTTTTAAATTCCAAAATGCAATATTTTATTAAAACTATATTTTAAGTTTCCACAAAAACTCAGTTTACCTGAAATCCATGTTGACTGCAGGTAATCATCCAATGAGAGCTCAGCAGTATTATGTTGCTAGTACTATCGTGTTACAGTGCTGTAAATCTAATACAAACAATACATAGATTTTACATAATGCCTCTTCTTTATATGCAGAGTGCACACATTCAGGGTCAATTTAACGAGTTGTGACACAGTGGTGAGCAGAAAAAAGCCTCTATAGGAATGCATGATTTGCTAAATTGGTGTTCATTGTAAATCAACTTTTAAGTGTCCCATACACAGTTGTATTGGCTGTTTAATTCTGCTCTATTATTGATTGAAAGATTAATCACCTTACATTGCAATTAATAAGAAGAGATGCTTTGTTATGGTGATATACCAAACACAAACCATAAAGAGTAAAAGTTTACTACCAGCGATCTCAACTAGGTCTGTTATTGTTTTGTGACTGGATCAGCCAGAGAGACTTGCCACAGGTGGCAGTAAAAACAGAGAATAAGGGCTTGACATGATTTTCACTTCTACACCCAATCTGGAACTGCATCCAGTGATTCTTATCCCTGTATATACAAATCTAGGTCCATACACAGTCTTTTTTATACTTTTATTGTGGTCCTTTATGCATCAGCACAAAAATCCACCATGCATGAATATTAGTTTCATTACTGAGTTTAAGATTGACTAAAAGGTCTGTGAAGTGTGTCTTTCAAATTATTGCAAGATATAATAAACTGATCAGCAATATCCCAATGATCTCCTTATCTTTTCCAAAAAATTTAGCCTGCAATATTTGCAGATATCATGTTTACCCCATTCTGCTCCTGATTAGAATGTCAGTGAGAGGAATTGTCTTTAGTCTTTGAAATATTTTCATCCAGTCTTGACCCTTTACCAAGACACATCAGTTGTGTCACAGTCTTAGGATTTATCCTAAGTAGACCTAACTATACATGAATATATTCATAGATAATCACACATAATCAGAATTGCTTCAAGCCAGTTCATGGGGTTCTCCCAGGCTACTGTAAGATGTTAAACAAATACACCTAACTACGTCCATAGTTGCATTAACTTGTCGCTGGGTTCATTACAATAATTATTCTAATTTTCTGTAAACGTAATAAAGCAATGGGGGAAAATAAATAGAAGGAGGGCAAGTTGGTTTTTAAAAGATATGCCATGCTTGTGCTGGAGCGCTTGTCACCTATTCAGGTGACAGAACATTTCATTTCATTTCATTGAAAATTTTGTTTAGCTATTTTGTTAACACCAAAAATGTGGCAATTGCATTGTTTTGTAAAATATATGAAAATTTAAAAAATAGATAAGATCATTTCAGTCCTTTAAAACTGCCATACAGTGTTCACATTTTGTTCCAGTAGCATTTATTTCTAAGTAAAACAAACAAATAATGGAAATTAACTGACATACATACAAACTAAGCAGTGACTCACATTCTGTTCACACCTAACAACTCCTTATGAATTAAAAGTTGAAATAATGAAGCTTGACTTTTTGGAGTACTTAGAAGTTATGTTTATTTTATCCATTAACATGCTTTACATGCTTTTATTTTGAATATGTTGTTTTTATGATTAATGTAATTATGAACATTTTTCAAAAGCCTTTTTTTTTTTTGTTCGGCTATTGCTGTTTGAAATGTTTGACTTTGTATTTCCCTTGACAATTATCTAAGACCTGTGATAGGTGGTTTTAAACCTCTGACCAGGCTCTGCTTGTGGCTTGAGGTACACAAGGTTGTTCCTGACCTATAAAACACCACAACCACCCTTAGTTCTCAGAAAATAGTAAGCATTTGTGTTTATTTATAGCCTCTCCTTCAGTAGCAATGGAGTTGATGATGTTGCTGAATATGGTAGTAAATGTCATTGAAGGTCATTTTTCAGATCATCCTCCCAATCTTTGAAAGACGAATGAACTGGCAGTATTAAATAAAGATCCAAAGGTTGAAGTTTCTATAATTTTATTATTATTATTATTATTATTTATCTCTTAGTTGTCATCTGATTTTGATAAAATAAAGCACGCAACCTAGCCCCAGGGTTTAAGGAATAAGGGGGATACTGTGAAGAAATTTACAATGAAACAGAAATATGTTTCTCTCGACAAAAGGGTTTCGATGAATCACTTCCTTCTCCCAAATGTTAAAAGCTTCAAACAGAGGTCCGTCATCTATGACATTACTCAATAATCGTGCAGCAACGAGGTTTGATGTTTTTGCCCACTGAACTCTGTGCATCCTCACTCAGTCTGTTCAGTCAGCAGCTTCTTTAGAAGTCAGCCACTGATATCGACACAACATGTTATCTTTCATATATGTTATTAGAGTTGATTCTCATCTGGCATACATCTCTCATTTTACTTCAGGTTATCCATTGTTTTTTCCTCAAAATGGATAACCACTACACACACAAGATTTCTGTTACTTTGTCTCATCAGCACACCAAATACCTCCTTTTTTAAGCCTAACAAGATTAAATTATCTGACCATCGATCCACTTCCCACCCAATTCCTGTCCAAAAAATTACTCAATTCCTGTCCAGCATGAGGTCACAAAAATACCAGAAAAGGCAAACATTAACTGGTTAGTGCATGCTGCAGGAGTAAAGGTAGTAATGGTAATAGAAATTGGCCTAAAAAACTGATTAGTTTATTATATTTGCCCAGAAACATGTAACCAATACAAGTAGATCAATACAAACAAAATTCCACTGTCAAGTGTGAATCCTGTGGCCACTGCTTCATTCGCTCTCATTCTAGATCAACACTTTTGGATATGTTCTGGGAAAATGCTAATCTATATTCTGCTCATCTTTCCTTAATGTCATCAATCTCCACTTAAGACAGTCAATCTATTTAAGAGGGACCTATGACATACTAATTTAGTTGTACTGTGTCATTATATACATGAGATTTTGGCAATAGATAACTTGAGCGTGACTGGAAATTATTTGATAAAATTACAATTACCTCTGTGCCACCCCCACAAAAATTTTAGCTAACACACAAATGTGCACAGAAGATGTTGTGATTTAAGCCTGCTGATTCTTGCACTGTACTGAATGTGTCATTAGGATGGAAAAATGGCTTAAAGTCACTATGCCAGCAGCTTAGGGAAACCAAAGTTTTTCTTTGGAAGGAAACACGATTTTTATCTGGCAGTAATGACAAAACAACATTTTCTGAGCATTATGGTGCTTAGAAAAAGCAAGAGTGTGGGCGGATTTTAGTCATGGATATACTCAGATAAATGAGCTTATAATTACTAAATTATAGGTGTATACCAGTGCACCTGGTATTTTGATATTTGTCAAGATGCTATCAATGCTCAGTAATTTCTTCCAGTGGGTAATTTATTTATGATTCACATAGAGCACACTGACTCCGGTTATGAAAGGGGCAGGATTATTTGTCACATCCAAATGTATTTATTTTTATCCTGTTCTGGAGCGGGAACATCCTAGATCATCATATTTGACACAAATAAAATGTTTACTTTAACTTTTACTCGCATTCAGACAAGTTGGTTTACTTATTAAAGTAGAGAATCTATGTAGAATGCTTGCTCACAGGATGAAGAGATTTTCTGTAAGGTACATGATGCATGCATACTTATCTTTAGAATTAGGAGCTTTGTTTACAAAGTTGCACATGTAGGCATGAGTTTTTGCATGTGAAGGGACAAAGGTAGTCTTTTTTTGCTAGTGTGAAGGTTGCAGGATTCTTGGGAGGGCACATATGCCAGTGCCGACAAGTGACACTGATCCGTCGCGAGGCTAAATTTATGTAAGACTGATAGGGGCAGGTGCACTTAGCTGGGACAGTGGCACAGGGTGGTCGGAAAGAAGCAGACCTGATTTCAGTCCAGGCAGAGATCAGGGGCAAACACACAACCCAAATAGGGGTTTCTTTTCAAAGCCAGCTGGTCTGGCTTTAATTCATGCAGGACATCGAACTTAAGCAAATTTTTCTCTTTTTCTTTTTTCTATAATTATTTTTTTTACTAACTTTTTTGTTGTTTAGATTTTTAAACAGGTTTTCTCTACTTTTTTAAACATTTGGGCCTCAGCTGGTTCTGCAGGGTGTAACTTCCTGGGGAAGCAGAGAAAAGGCACGGGTGAGTTTTCACAGAACAATCTATTCCTTCCCTTTTCCCCCCATCTTGTCTGAATGTCAGTCCATCAGTGGAAAACCCTGTACCCTCCAGGATGTTAGGCCATACATGGCAGACCAGTTCAAAACATGTGTAACAGATTAAGCTGTGATTTTGATATTGGTTCAACTCTGTTCAAAAAGTTCTAAAATTTCTTTAGATGTTTTTCTGTTATTTTACTCCAAAACTAAAGTAGATTTTATCTCACCAGACTGACAGAGAAGAAAAACAGTTGGTTTCAACTAAGGTGAAAACAATAATTTGGAGAAAGTTTCACTTATGAACTTTAGGCTACTTTTGTATACAGTATGTAGTTTGTTTTGCAAATGACCACACACAACAGAAGTCTCCAATCTTTTTCTTTTTTTGTTTTGTGCCAAATATATATTTTGCATAAGACTTTGAAAGGTTAGTGAGAGGAACAAAAACATTAATTCACTTAGAGTTTTGTTAGGTTTAAAACAGTTTCATTCGCTTTATTATACCAAACCAAACAAAGTTTGCCAACTCATACAAGTAGAACTTGCAGTAAATCATTTTCTCATTTGCTTTCCTCATGGAGAACCACTAATTCCCAAAAATTTAGAACCTTAGAAACTTTGACCCAGTTTACGGGAACTGCTTAGCCCTCACATATTAGCTTTACCGGCTCTGAATTCCCTGGCTTTGATGGTCACCAGAGTTGAGGAAACGCGTTGTTTTCTTTCTCTGTAGGGTGGTGAATGCTCTCACACTGTTGCCTTTTTGCCTTTGAAAGTCACCTCATCCTGTCAGCTTACTTTCAAGCTCTGCAACTGGTTTAATTCTTGTTTTTAGTTGTTGATGTAGCAAGGTAGAAACTTGAGGAGGGTGTCAATTTATTTTTATTGGTAGCGGACGAGTGATATAATATGTGTATCCAATTATTATTAGTTGGTATGCTCACCAAATGTAACTTAGCTAAATTCCTAAAGAAATTTTATATCTATTTTCTACTCACACAAATTTAATTGCAATAAATTGAATGCTTAAGTAGTTGTTTAATTTGCTGTTTCAGTTGATTATGTTATAGATGAAGTAAATCCAGATGCTTTGTGGTTACAGTGTTTTCATTATTGGAAAAAGTGTATTCATTGAATTCAGTCATTCATTCAATTTTAAACAAATTAGAACTGTACCATGACCTATTGCACATATGGGAGCAGTTTTGATAGCAGTGGTATGGAAAGCATGGTGTTGTGTCTCTTTAATGGCTTACAGAAACAGTGAGTAATTTTGCTCACATTGCCTTTTTTATTTGCTTTTCCCTTTGTTATTTAACTCTGGGAGATTTCCAGCAGCGTTATGTCCTCCTGTATGATAACTCCTTTTCCTTCTAGCCCCTCTGAGCGGTGCTGAGGCCAGAAAACAGTATGATGCTCCGCTGCCGCGATACATTGCTTGTGTGCTGGGGCCGCCTGAATCTACAAAACACAAGCGCTGGAGCTAGGCGGCTCTTTTGATCTACGGCTAATCTCAATTGCCTGCTTCCCCTCTGATCATGTATGAATAAGAATGAGTCGAGGGTGATCCTGAAGGCACAAAGAGCTTTAGACGGTGCCGCTCGTCTGCCAAGCTCCACCATGTAGCACAAGCCCGAGCCCGTGGCCGCTATAGGCCCCACAATCGCACACATGAGCTGGGGATTCCTCATTTAGACACATTTATTCATCTACCCTCCCTTTTCTTCACTGCGAGATGTTATCTGATGCTTGTTAGGAGTGTGGGAGAAACTGCGTATCCACACCAAATGATCTTTAATTGTCCGTAGAATTGGCAGAGGTCAACAGCTGCAGGAAGAACATATGCCAAGTCATTGTGAGTAAAGGATTTTGAAACAGTGAAAACTAGAAACCTTTTTGTTGCACAGAGAAATAATAAAAGGAGGAGAGATAGCCCATGAATCGTGAAAAATGAATACTTAAACAAGTTGCCTCCTTTTCATGCCTGTGTTCTAGTTTGCAGGACAAATTCTTGAAAAGTTTCTCAAAGCGATAAATCTGATTTTTTAAGTTTATTTGTAGTGCTATGAATGCTACTTGCATCATATTTTACAAATGGGAAAGTTCTAACTAGAGAGACTTACTGCTTGCAATGGCAGGCAGATTTCTGAACACTGTTGTCCATTGAAAAAAATGTTCCTCAGTGCACAACTTCTACCAAATTACGAGTTTAATGTGGCTAGAACATGTTTCTTTGGTTCTATAAACTTAGTCAGATTTGAATATTTTATAGGACAGCATAACATATACATATACTGAAAACTCTTAAAAAATCTGAAGTAGTGCATACAGTATATGCCAAGCACAAGGTAGCAGTTTTCACTGTGGTTAAAACAGACTACATTTAATAGTTACTAGGAAATAATATCACAAAACTGCCAGTTCTCCAGTTTTAGCAACAAGAGTCTTACCCCGAATTTACACTGCCTGCGTCTCCGCTCTGCCACAGAACAGACTCTGCAGTAAATGTGCACCCACTACAGTCAATGAGAGCATTTACACTGCGTCTGCATGGCAGCGTTGTGTGCATCGCCTCTGCATAACCAACCGTCAAAATTAGAACCAATCCTGTTTTTGATGGACACAGAAGCAAATGCAGAGTCAATCTTCAAAGGTCACATGGCTCCAACAGAAAAAGCTGAGATGGATGCAGGGTAAATCTGCAGTTGCAGTGCTCTTGTCCGGAGCTAGCCAAAGATATAATTGAGTTTGTGCTCTCCATGCTACCAGGGGGCCCTCAAGAGCACTTTACTCCTCATAAAGAATACATATCCCGTACGTTCACATTTGTAGTTGTGTTGATCAAAAACAGACTGCCCCTTATTCCCCATCCTCAATTAAAACAAAAGGGTGCAATATAGTGATGGGCAATTTTTGTTCTTACCATTTAAACTCTGGGTTAGTTCGAACCATTTCAACAAACAGTTTTGAAATGCAAATGTTCAGCTGTGTAAACTTAGATCTTGGCATTTACGTGTTATATTATGACTGACCAACGTTAGAAACTAGGCACTCTGAAACGCCCACTGTCCCAAATTATATCAACTATATGCAGTCAGAGTGAGAGCATATCCAATCCATACAATAAATAACCCTAAATTCTCACTGCCAAATGTTGTATTTGGTAAAGAAGGCAATGGAAATGAATGTTTCTTGGCCATTTGTCAATAGGTAAGGAACTACATTATTGATAAAGTCTCAAAGCACAATATGAACAAGAGTGAGGGACAATGAAAATCTTCAGTGACTAGTGTGTGTGCGAAAATCTGACTTTGAAACAAACTTCAATAGGATAACTATGCATCTTAACTCATCATCTATCTCTGCAAATATAATCTCGCTCCCATTTCTGCACTCCCTACACTTTGACATGTGCAGTTTTCTTTTCACAACTTCAGGAAATACTAGTGGGCACTCCTTGAACTGAGACCAAAAAAACAAAAGGAATGCCAACATCTCCCCTTGCTAAGCACAATTAGAGAAAGGGCAGCGAGAACAATGAAATAACTGTGCCTGCTCCGGAGCGGCTCATAGCGAATTATTTCCCAACCATTCAAAGCGGAGGAAAAATCATTAACAGAAAGTAAGTTTTTTTTCTCTTTCTCAAAGCAATCTAGAGGAGACAAAAAGAGTGCTTGATATATACAGACTGAAAGCATGACAGTTAGAAGATTTAGGAACAGAAAGAGAGGTTAGAGAAACAACAGTGTCAGGGATTAGAGTGAAAAAAATTCAAGTAAATTAAAATGAAAATAATTAGAATGCAGTATGAAGGATAATTTCAACAAGTATTTAATCTCTGTTTAAAATGACCTGCTTTTAGAGATGATAATTCTACTAAATTACATTGCTAAAAATCTGCTAATGCATGGTTTAAGTTACTGATTTATTTTTGCAAGAGGGATACCTCCAAGTTAACACTAAACTGAGATATTTCATTCTGTTTGAGAAGGGAGCAGACCTCCCCTACAGGCTGCAGACTTTACTGCAGTGTGAGTGTGTATTTAATCTGTAGCAGATGGTTCACCGATGACACCTGTCATACAGTAGGGATATTAATGCTATATATGAAATTAAAGAGCTGTGATAAGAAACCAGACCAATATGTAGTCACTCTGCAGGTGTCTAATGAAATATTTATTCCAACCTTATTTTTGTTCTGTTTTCTTCAAAATATCCAGATGTCAAGTGTTTATTTTATTGAAATTATAAAGATCAAGAGGACAATTTCCTACTATTTGAGCAAGTAAGAATGATGTTTTGGCGTGTGAATGTACAAACATGCATTCATATGGTGGTGTAAAAAAAAAAAAAAAAAAAAGCAACAGGCCTGACCAACAGTTTACCCGGCAGAGCTTCATCTGAGGCTGTCTGCATGGTCACAGGACCAAAGAGCTGTTCTGATGTTGTAACTGGAGCCCCGAGCGCAACAAAAGCAGAGCTTGTTGTTGAGCTTGTGATTCATCCATAATGCAGAAAAGGTGTACAGACAGAACACTGTTTGTTAAATACAACACATGCAAATCCCACGTGACACAGCTTGCAGAGAGCCTACCTTGTGGCCATTGCAGTTCAGAAGTCCTCCTGACCTTGTTGTTATTGTGTTCAAGTTCATTCTTGAACTCTTTACATGATCTGTCTTCATTTGGTTTCATGACGTTTGGCGTGACCGTCTATGGTTCTGACGACAAATATCAAACTAGAAAAAAAAAAATTTTTAGGGAGAGTTGTTTAAGGGGTTCTTTTTTTTGCATAATCTAAGTAAGAAACACTTAAATTCTCTAAATGGGTTGATTTTAAGTTAAAGTTGTAATATATATTCACCTTGGAGTAATGCAGTTGTTTGTGTCGGTTTGGAAAGTAAGCATGGACTAGATTTAAGATAGTTAAGGTTTTGATGCCATTGAGATTTTCTAATATGCCATTAGGTCCTTTTAATGAGAAGCCAGAGAAACTGCAAGAGTAACCAGAGGTTTCCCAGACTTTAAGGAGCTTTAAGTCCTGTAGAGCCGCCCTCTTTTTCTCCTGTTGTTGTGCACTGGTGGTCAGCTGGCTGAATGAAGGCGACTTCTACACTTTTCTATTCCATACAAGGAAAACGATTTACAAATTTTGAAAATGTTTAAATCATGGACAGTCATGGAGCTCTGTCTATCTCACTTATTATGATATCATGTGCGGTTTGTTTTAAAACCGCACTTGGTAGCAGACGTGCAACATGTAATGCGTCTCACTTCAGGTTGGCTACAGAAACAGAAAGCACAACTAAATAACTACCTACAATTAGCTAATTTCTTCTCCATGTTACTGTAGAAAGAGCAGAAAGGCAAAAGTGTGTAACATTCTATGCAATTATCACCTCAGAACTGTAACTAAAATTAGCTGGAATTTATTCTACATTTTTAATAAAGTATTTTTTTTATCAAGAATGTATGTTATGCATTTTTGTTTGTGACAGTATTAAAAATTATAGTGTTTTTTGCTCAAGGTTATCATGCTGTGAAAGTATGACATGCCTTGAGCTTTTTATGAAAATAGATAATCGGTTATTGTTATTTGTCCTGGAGTCATGGTAACAATTATGTCTAATTGTTTACCAAAAAAATTACTTACTTTCATAATACATGTTTGGTTAGGTAAATTAAATTGTGGTTAAAAAGAAAAAAATAAAATAAAAAATTAACAAATACAACATAGCTGTATTGCTTCTTTGTTTTAAAAGAAAAAATAATATAGACCATTAAATTCATAGTTTATTTAGATATAAATCCCACATTGAGAGAAAAAAAAATCTCTTTAGCTTTTTATTTTTTAATAGGAAGAAAAAAGAAAATCAGTTGATCACAAATGTTGTTTCGTACATTTAATATTAGCAAAGTGTGCTTCCATGACTTGAGTGAATCAAAATAAATTTTTATCACCTTCACTCCTCTAACTATAATTTACAGTGGTAGAATTTCTAGCAGCATAATTACTGGTGACGTTACCCTCTGAGTTTTCTTATCAATCTTATTAATAAGGAGCTTGAAATCGTATTAAATACAAGGCTTTGCAAGCTAACAAAATTAGAAAAAGCAGAGGAAAGGAATTCTCTCTCCTCTGCACAGTGTGATGTGACTCCTAAAGTGGGGATATCGCTCCAGATGTTTGGGTTGAGCATGTCCTGAATATGTATGCTAAATTTAACAGGATGGATAAAAGACAATTCAATTAAAAAGTGTTTCATCCTTGGACAAAATCAAGAACTACATAATTAAGTTGAAAATATTAAACCAAAAAATTATACATTTTCATAAAGCTCAAGAATAAAATTTTAGGAATAAAGTTTGCTTTACGCATGCTTTTACACTGAATAATATGCAGACACTTGACTAAAAATATTATCTCTCCTCATGCTCCTCAGACACCTATATCTTCTAAAAGTAAGAAAGAAAGAAAGCATGCAACAATATTCAAACCCATGTGCAAAAGGGAAATCTATAGCTTCTCAGCTGAGCCTGTGAGTTAAAATGGCCTGCAGGTCTTTTTGTCCCCATCGTGAAGGCTTTGGTCGCCACGTCATGTAGCATCAATCTACTGTCAAAACACCAAACGTCTCCAAAATTCATTAGGGAAACGAGCGCAGGAAACAGCGACTGAAACCTGTAAATACCAAGTAAAGCTGGGAGCATCCTCAGACATATCCGACATACAACAAATACTCCGCTCGTCTCCCAGAGCCTCTGTAATAGCCGGCTAATTCTCAGGAGCGCCGAGGCAGAGTGCTTGACAACATCATCGACTGTGACAGGCAGATTGTATTTTCACGTGAGCGTGATCGACAACAGATTGCACTGAGCCAGGGCTGTTCCTGTTTGCCCTGGAAATGTGTTTGTGTTTATCTTTTGCTTGAAGAGAGGCATTCCTTTCCCTCTCTCCTCCTCCCTCTCTCCCTGTTTCTCTGTTACCAAAAACACATTTTTAGATGAACCACTCCGCGTGTGTGTGTCAGAGCATCTGTGTGTGACACAGGCTGTAAAGTGACTGCCAGGAGAGGCTTAAGAAACAATCCAAGCAAGATCAATATCAGCAAACCGCACTTATGTGTTTGACTTAACATCCAGTTGCAGTTTCCCCTGTTCTCTTTACATGCCAAACCTCACAGTAAACTACATTTAGCTGATGGCCTGAGGAGTGCGTGTACATGCTGTGACATATTGTAATTGCATAATTGTGTTGGCAAACTGTAAAACAAATTTTATTTTCCCCCATCGGGCTTTGATGCGACTGTCAAACCCACACTTGAACACACTCTCACACTCCCTCCTCTGTATGTTAAGCGAAGCCTTATAGGAGTAGGAGGGAAGGATGATCTGGGCCAAGAAAGTTTCAGGTGGAAAAAAAACTATTAAAAATAGTTTGACAGTATACAAAATTCAAAGGGATAATTTAGAACTTTTTAGGCAAGGTTTTGTTAACAAATTATAAGGAGTTAATATCTCACCTGGAGCAGATACCTCTCTAATTGTCATCCTTTCTACAATGTTCTTGAATTTTAAATATGCAGTGGGTCTTTCCTGCTTTGGATTAAGACTAAGAACACTGATAAATTTGGATGTATGCCTTCATTGTAGTGTTACACTTATGCGCCCCATATGAATATGCATGAGCTAACTATTACATTGTTTTAATGATTTTACACCATTCAAATGTATTCAATCCCTAGCCTCAAATTTATTCAGACGCCTGCATGTGGTTATTATACATACACACACATACATATTTCAAGAGAAAAATATTTTAAAGTATATTCACAGATTCACTGGAAGGTTCATACTTCCTCTCGTCATGTCTCTGCACTTTGTTTCTCTTTCCAGGTGCCGTTAAATGACAACCTCAAGCATTGCAGTGCAGGAAAGGACCTCTCCAATGAGCTGCTGGCAGACAGTGTAGAGAGCAAGAGGGACGCAAGACAGAAGACGAAGGAACGCTGAATGTGGTATAACAAAAAAAAAAAAAGAAAACACCTATGAATGTTGATGTATCCCTTATCGTGTCTACGCGCAGTCGAAACAGAGGTCTGAAGGGGGAGAAAAAGTGTCTGCAGAGGTTGTGAAAACTGTGTACTCATTGTTTCACTTGCTATTGATATCTGACATGTTCACATTATGAACTCAGGGTGTCTAAAGGACTACTCCTTATTGATTATCATAGAAGACCAGGGTCCAGAGGAAATGCTATTAAAGATTAAAGGGTCATGTGATGTGAAGGTGGCACGCAGAGTTATCAGACACCAGCGGCTTCAGTTACATGCTGTAATGTCCATCCGTCAAACAGATTAGCAAGATTGATTTATTTATTAACCCTTGTTCCCCACATTTCCTAACTTGACTAACTAGGTGGCAAGATTGCAGCTTACACTCCTCAGAAAGGCAAAGAGGGACTCACATTTTGTGCATTAGGCTCATGGGGAAGGACTTTGGTGTGGATTTCAGAGTATGAATTGATACAGCAAAATACAATACTAAACTCAAGTGAAACCAGGGTATCACAGATATATTTAACAGGAGACATTACACACTGAACCAGCAACCATAAATATAGTGGATATTCATAATATAAACATGGCTACTCTGTGTGGGGGAAGAGGGGGCAGCATAAAAACTAGTACTCTGCTCATGGTCATCTCCAGTTGTTAAGAGGTGGGCAACCCCCTTTTTTGTTCACAGAATACGCCTTGTAATATATTATTGCTGAACACTGCAGTTGACAAACAATGATGAAGGCTAAACTCAGTCTGGACTGCCTTTGCTTGAACATGTATACCTAAACTGGACAACGCTACACTAAATAATTCCATACAGGACAAACCGTGTTTGCTTTTGGTATTATGAAAATCTGACATCAGGACATGTGTGTAAAAACACAGCGCAATGCACATTCTTATCAAACATCACCAGAAACTTTAACTGTATTGTGTCATAATGTATGCTAATTTTTCTTTAATGCAGTTTGGATTTGTAAAGCCTATATGTGGCAACAAACCAAAATTTACATTCTTACCCAAAAATATGGTAAAAATCTATTATTGTTTCCTCTCATATCCAACCACCACTGAATGAGAATAATAAAACTATTATAATAAATCTAGGTATTTAACAAATTCTATGGGATACATATTTCTGCACAAAGCCACTGCACTGTCTGTCTTATCTCAAGTGGCGAACTTACTGTTGTAATTGACACTAATAGAGTGGATGTTTGGAAATCATTTGGCTGGATGGATAAAGAGTTAGTATTTTCCACAATGCTTACTTAGTGTCTGCTGTGAGGGCTTATCTGCACGAAATAGCTAAGACTTGGATAGATGGAAAGAAAACCTGAGAATGTAGACAGTCTTTCTATATGAAAATCATTTTCTTTAAGATATACCAAAGGATTTGACTTTTCAGACTCTGTGTTAAACAGCAAATCATTTAGTTCATTACTTTACATTTCTTCTTAAGTCCTTGGATCAGCTCAGAAAGAGATGGGGTTTTTTCCCCCTGCACTAACAAAACCAGTTGTTAGAATTGGCAAATATTGTCTTTGGGTAGATTTTCATCAGCATTTTAGGGCTCAAGTTATGTAAGTTTGCCAATAAAGTTGTCAAAATTCAATTTTTGAAATGTACATGCTCAAAAATTCTAACATTTATAGAGATTAATATGTTCATCTTCTTTGGTCAGGCATTCTAACTGTTGCCTAACTAGTAAAAACACGTTATTGTTGAAATGCAATAAGCTTCTAAAATATGTTCTCAAGAGAAGTGATGTACATGTTTTATCGGAAACCAATGGATAAGATAGGCAACAACTATTTCCAGGTTGAGGTTGGTTGGACTACAATTTTGACTTCAAAATTAGTGCCATCACTAAAGTAGCTGGATACCCAATTAAATTCTTACTCCAACACATAGCCTATCTACACCATTATTGAACATTGCATTTATAAACAAACACACTTGATTAAAATTTCTGGTGATTTTCATAGGTATTTTTTTTTTACAGTGCATAATAAATGAGAATTTGGCTCAATTCTCATCCACGTCTGCATACAATTGAAACATGTAGGAAGGATTTATCATCAAAACTAAGTACTTACTTCAGATGGATCTATTGATATTACTAATTAATATTACTGGATTTACAAAGTAATGTTTTGTTTAATTTTAAGTAACGGCTAATATCATTAAAAACACACTTTTACAGACTTCTTTTAATTTAATAGGCATATAAAAGTCCAGACACCTTTTTGTTTTCGCTGTTTAGCAAATGATGGTCGATTTCCGACGAAAGGGGTAAAAAATAAATAAATAAAAAAACTAAGTTTCCCACAATGAGCACTACAACTTCGGCGGCTTTTTAAAAATAGACTGCAGACGCGCTCTCTGTTGGTTCATTAGTTAAAGTAGACATCAGCCCATCATCTTCCTCTAGTGGTCCTCTCGGAGCAATTAATTGTGTGTCCAGTCTATCGGGACTGCCGTGATAATAAAGTATTAAGAAACCATGCCTCGTTCATTAAAGTAGAGTGGGGAAATGTGAGACCGCCCCCTTTCAGGAGTCAGAAAAAAAAAAGGAGAAGGGGGGAAAAATGATTATTACTTCTCGCACAGGGTGGGAGAGTAGAAAGGTTTCAGGCAAACCATTCGGTCTGGATTTGAGGGAAAGGCAGAAACAGCGCTCTCGACACCAGTGTCAGGCTCCCAGACATCCCGCACTTCACCGGCACCTCCCTCCACCTCTAACACCGAGTCCCGCTCCTCTCAGCGGCACCTCTTGGAGGGAACAGGCGAAGCGTCCTCACCGCCTCCAGAGAAGATACTGTCCGATCACAGAGAGGGTGGGGGGAGACGCACACACAGAGCACAGAGTAAGAGAGAGAGAGAGCGAGCGAACGAGAGAGAGAGAGAGAGAGAAAGATAGAGAGAGAGAGAGAGAGAGAGAGAGAGAGAGTAGTTTGGTTTGATATTATACAGACTCCTACCACGTACTGTACGTTACTTTTTTTTTCTTACCCGGCGCCGTCTTCTGCTAAGTTGCGCTCCTGGATTTTAAGTGCGTCTCGGCGAACTCCGTCCCCCCCCCCATCAGGCAGCGGCTTCACTCTTCCTGTCCAACAGCCGGGCCAGACAACCGGCGGACCTGCTTGTTGTTCCTTTCTCTTCACCCCAAAGAAGATTTCATACCAAACAAAAGTAAGTACCCGCCGCGTTAACACTTGGCACTCACTCACCCAAGAAGTGCAGCGTCATTTACATACAGAGGTCTTTATTTCTAAGGGGAAAGTTAGCGGCTCTATTTTGACGCGCGCAGCTCGTCAACAAAGTGCATTAACTGCGCGTATCGATTTGTTGTGACCTCCGCCGGTGTCAACTCTGTACTATCATTACAAGGTGACATCAAATAGCTGGTTATGTTCTATTAGAAAGGGGCCAAATGAGTTTCATGTCATTGTTAATGTTACTGTTGTGGTGACCTTGTGCAGCTTTGTAGAGTCCACATATACAAAGCCACATAAAGTGAAATGAAGCGCGCTCCTAAAATTATTATACACGACTATATATATATATATATATATATATATATATATATATATATATATATATAATTTTAGAGAGAGTGGAAAAATTGGCAAGTAGGAGTGAAATTTTTTGCGTATTGTGCATATTTTTATCTTTTTATACATATGTAAGCATGCCACGCCACAATTCTAGCATTAAAGTGCAAATATGATATAGCTAGAAACTCTCCTTAAATAATTTTATTACAACAAAAGGATTTTCGTATTGCAGCAGGACACAGTTTGATAGACTTACTTGGGTGTGAATTTATGCAGAGCCACACAGAACAGTTTTGTAAATCAGTCCTTTACTCTCCAAAAGGCTGAGCTAACAATTGTTTTTTTTTTTTTTTCTGTGACTTTGTGATTGAGACTTACTTACTGTAAGCACTACAAGGAGTGTGATATATTTACAAGGTGAGCACAGTTGAGTCTCCTGTGGCACAACTGGACCTGTTGCAGTGAGAGGATTAATAAGGACAATATAATTAACTTGTGCCAACTTTCACAGGTTGCCTCCTCAGATTTGAATTAAACCCCCTGCACTGTTTGTGTCATTTTAGAAGTGTACGGGCTCCATACAGAAATATGTTATGCTAAGTTTAAATCTAAGACTGTGAGAAAAGTTGATATCTAAGTACATTTTCTTATATTTTAACATTGCGAGGAAATACGGTGGGAATTTTACCTGCAATTTTATGCTCAATATAATTTCATAAATACTTAAAGTAAAAGAAAACGGTTTTTCCAAAAAAAATTTTTTTACCGAAGTTTCTTTTTTTTTTTTACTCTGACTGACAAACTTATAGAAATGTAAAATATCACCCCAGAAAGGAAATATCCTAAGTCGACACATTTTGCAGCATGTCGGAGCGGCTTATTGGTTCTGTCTAATGCGCACTACATACCTTCAGTCAGTGCACAGTTTTTTCTTGCCCTGAATTCAAAAACAGAAGAGGCACTTACTCTCTTTTTAAAGTGTCCTGCATTTAAGTGACATATTATTTTAAAAGGTCAGCTTTAATTGCTCATTTTTTTAATTTTGTCCCACCAAAGTTTCTCATCTCTTTCAGTGAATTGTAATTTTATCAGAAATATACACTCTTTTGTCACAACGATCTTACACGTGGCCTTCCCTCCCCTGACTATTGTCAATGAAGCTGTTCTGTGTGGCCTCTCTGGCCTGTTGCTCTCTTGGGATTAAGCGTTAGGTTAATCCGCTCAGAGGAAGGTGAGCACTTGCATGTGGACCTACGATTACACACAGAGGACTCCTGTCATCCAAGCTCTGTAATCTCAGAGATCCTTCACACACACGCAGACGTCTGCTGCGAACAAGCACGCGCAAGTGCAAAGACGAAACCAGGTTCCTTGTCTGTCCTTCCCTTACACACACAGACACACACACACACGCGCTCGCCCTTTTTTGCATCAGAGGACACATCGACACCCACACTATCTGGCCCGCGCTGCAGTTGCTTCTCCTGTTTAGCTTAAGTCTTTCCACCTCCTGACAAATCATTTGGGATTTTGAATGCCGATTCACAAAACCAACAGTGACAATACACTCTTACCCTTCTCACAGAGAGGGATTAGAAGGTCACGTGTCCCTCTGATTGGCTGGGGCATTGAGCCGATTGTTAGGGCACTTTGCTGTACACCAGGGGCTCAGCGGAGCTTTAGTTAAGTGAGGGGAAGGGACACTTTGTATTTCCAGCTTTTGAAAGGTTTTGCCATGTGTTTAAAAAAAGAAAAGAAAAAAAAACTTTGGCAAAATCTGCAGTGACCAGACAGCTCTTCATTAGTTTAATTCGCTGCCTATGATAAGTGAAATATAACAAGAAAGTTAACTTGTGAATACTCTAACATGTTAGCCATTTTTAGAAGAAGTCCCACTATGTATGCTGCTCTGAGCAGAGACATTCAATATAGCACAAAAGGCTCAGTTCAAGATTCCCTCATCATGGAAAACCAGATCTGTGAAAACATTCTTAATGAAAACATCAAATGTATTTATGTTAAAGCAAATAGTTTAATAGCGCCCTTTTTGGTGTGCTTCAAAGTTTTTTTTTTTCACTAATGGTTTCAAATATTTTGGAAGGAGTTTGCACAGTTTGCACAGTTAAACATTCATTTGCAGATTGCCGGCTGGCAAGATCTAGAGGGAGATATTGAGAAACTGTAATTGGACTTCATGCCCTTTGGCTTAAATGAAAAGGTAATATGAGAGTCAATTGTGGAGAATTATATTTACTCTAGATCATGAGAAAAATACCTGAAACAACTGAAAATTGTCTCTTCTGTGTACATTTCCATCTCTCTCCCTCTTTCTTTATATATATATATATATATATATATATATATATATATATATATCTGTAAATAATTTTCTAATGAAAGTCTTTAATTTTTGTTTATCAAGTGAAAGTTCTTACAACCATATGTGTGTTTTTTTCTCTTCATATGCACAAGACACGGTTCTTCTTCTTCTTCTGCAGTTTTCATTTGTTTTTGTATTGTTTTATAATTGCTCGGAAAAGTGTCCGGCTGAACTTCAGCACGTGTTTATTTGTTCATTTTCAACACACTCTCCTCTCCTTGTCTCTAATGTTGAGAATGTTCAAAATCTCTCTCCACATGGATCTTTGCCTTATACAAACCTAGTCATCGTTTCTTCAGAGAAGCCTAAAATCACTCCACACAAGAAGAACTTAAAGAAGTGTCAGTAATCTAAATAAATAATTCACTTCTTGGATGTGTTGAATGCATACATTTGAATATGTCCTGGTTTTTGCATAATAATTCAAAACATCCTTCTGTCTCTATCTAGTAATTAGCAGTGACGTTCAGCAACTTTCTCTGTATGTTGTAAGTGGATGGATGGGGTGGGGGTAGTGGGGGTGTAGGGGTGTGTTCGCTGGGGTGTTAAAGATCACAGAGGAATATATCAGCCTTTGATGTTTAATTGTATTGTAAAACACACTTTAGAATATTTCTGCATAAAGTAGACTTCTGGCTGTGCTGTGCTTTGTGTTTGCTGTTCTGTGTTTTGTGTGTTTGTCTGTCTGTATGTGTATATGGGTGTCTGCGCAAGCGCGTGTTCGACTTTGCGTCTTGTCTCCGCGTGTTCATGCATCAGAATGTTTGTGCCTTTTTTTTTGTCTTAGTTTTGCGAGGTTGTTGTTGGTGTATATTCAAATCAAAAAGCCTGTTGTTGTTTTTTCTTTCTCCCCTTTCTTCTCACACTGAAGAGAAAATGATTTGATGTCTGGGATGATGGAGCAGTCTGGAAAACAGTGTCAATGCGAGGGGCTGATAAGGCAGACTGAGAAGACTGATGCTGATGAAAACAGACACAAACAGACGCGTTTGAGGTTAGTTAGGAGTTGAGCAAGAAAACCTTCGGCCTCCGCTCAGGTGCACTTCGTGAAAGAGCGATGCTTTCGTGATGTCATCCTTAGCACCCCGATCTAGATGAACAGGACGTCCTGCCTTCTTCATCCTGTTTCCTGTTTCCTGCCTGCACTGTTGGTCATTATTACAGCAGCTGCCTGCTGGGTGGTCTGCGCTCGGCAGTGCTGACCACACAATCATATCGTCAGCTGCAGCCCACCTAAAGAGACGCTCAAGACACCTCACCATACTTGAGGCCAGCTCCCTGAAATATTTGGACAGTGAGAATCTTGGGAGGTAAAAAAAAACAAAAAAAACCATCAAAAATAGTGGGAGTGAATGATAAGTTAAAGAGAAACATTTAGACTAGAGCAGAGGTAGGGTTTCTTTGTTTAAACACATCATACTGAAAGCCTCGCTATCAATACTCAAATGATAAAGTCAAATGTAAATAAGAACAAAACTGTTTATACATTAGTTTATATGGTTCTTGAGCATGAAAATCCTACAGTTTTCTGTTGGGAACAATTTCATCAATAAGATATTTTCTGTCCGTTATTGATTTATGGGTTTTGATTCCAGTTTTTTAAGAATGACAAAGGATTAAAGAAAATAAAATGTGCGGCAGGATGTTTTTTTTTTCTCTTGCTATAGTAGTTTTGAGTCTAACTGATCATGAATAAATAACCAATCTTTATCTCGTTTTTCCTAAGCAAAAATGCATGAAAGTACATATGGTAGAAAAAGAAACTATTTTTCATTATCTGCCCTTCAGCTCTCTGTTTGCAGCCGTTTAGTTATGGTCCGATATGAAATTCTTATGGCAAGCTAAACTCGTCTAATAATACCCTAGTTAATTAATAAATTTAAAAGAAGCCTAATAGAGAGAATATTTTAAAGAAAGAAGATCAACAGTTATTCTTACTTTTGCTAAAATTATACCTTAGTAACAGTGATGGGTGGCACCAGTTTCCATACCATATATTAAATATTTAATGCCCCCCAAAAATTGGGAAGCAAAGGAAAAGCATAGAAGTCATCTTTCACCCAGCTAACCAACAGTGCAAAGTAGCAGGTTATGGAGAAGCGGAGCCATGTTAGTAATTGAAGAAAAAAGGTCTTTGGGATCTGATTGAGTGGACTTCAACCGGCAGAATTTGTGTAATGGAAAAGTTTGTGATTTGAAACCAGTTTTTTTTTTTTTTTTCAAATCCTTAATACACCACAATACTAATAATCAGGTTCATGCCTCGGGCCGATCATGGGTAAATTGGCTGATTTCAATCCTAATCCATCTAATTGTTGCTAATTGAGTAAGTAGAAATAAAGACTTAATCAGTGCAACTAAGTGTTATTTCTTTGACCACACACATTTTTTTGAGAATACGTTGAGAGGATTTCCAGGGGGTTAATTAATGTGGGGATGAAGAGAAAGAAAGTATACTGTATTTCAAAGAACCGTACCTGACCTTTAAGTATTAGGGCCAAAATTGTATGCCTAAGATATTTTTACCTCTTTTGGTGTAGGACACATTTGGAATAGAGCCAGTCCCAACAAAATTAAAAGAGCTGGAAAGACAGAGAGAGAAAGTAAGGAGGATGGAAAAAAACAAAAAAAACATAGAGACGTCTTCCAACGACTGTAATTTATCTTTGTCACAACTGCAACATAGCCGAGTCATTCTGCGAGAGTCCGGCGAGACGCACAGAGGTAGCTCTGTGTCGTGGCCTCACATACGCTTACATCCATCTGAAGCCCACGCTCGGTCGGCTGCCACAATCCGCGGCACTGCTGCTGCTGCTGCTTCTGCCACCACCGCTCCCTATGCTTTTTGAGAGCTTTGAGTTGCAATACAGAGTATTTTTAGCAGCTGTTGTGTGCACACTGAATTCACAGGAAATTTACTAAGTCATTCTTTGGTGTGAATCTGCTCTTTTGCCATCCAGCAATGCAACACAAAAATTTCGGCCACCGGCACAGGTCTGCACGTGTATGTTTCTCAATGCGCCAGGAAAGAATATTAATCATGTTCCTTTCTCTTTTAGATATTTGGGAAATCATATCAGGAAATTTACCATTCTGATCCAAGGGAACTCTCTTATAAATCTCTTAACACTATCCCTGGTGGCAGGGGGTTTAGGAGGGGAGGCTCATCGGGAGAAAGAAAAACAATATTCAACAGCTCACACACAGAGTTCCCACTTTTTTTTCAGAGCACACAGCTTAACCAGACGGTGTACGGCCAAAGTCCACAGAACTGTTCCTTTCCACTGTCATCTGTGACATTCCCAACCAAAGGCTAGCCTATGTAATGATGTGCAGCACAGACCCGTTGAGACCACATACAAGCTAGCTGGAAAAAAAGGCAAAAAAAAAAAAAAATGTAGGAAAAGAAGTGAGCAAGATGAAATATATAAAAAAGATTATTAAAAGATATTTAAACATTTCAGCAAAAGCATATTGGAATTCAAACTATATAAGCACAATAGCATACAGCGATACAAAAGTACCCTGAGGGTGGGGAAGAGCTAAGCGACGCCTACCGCCCACTCCTGTTTTTTTTCTTCTTCCTTTTTCTAAAAACTTTCTTTTTTCTTTTTTTTTTTTTGCCTGACTCCCTCTGCCCCTTGATGTATGGCTTTTTCCTTACAGTGGCTCTTCCAAAGTGCAGCTCGTGATGTCATTAATTTTATTCATACTTTATAGATGCTCTGTCTGGGAAAAAAAAGATAGAAAACGAAGAGGGACGAGGCGAGAAGAGAGTGAAGAAGATGGAGAGAGAGAAGCTGAAAGAGAGGAGAGGAGATGGCGTTGGAGAAGGAGATTTTCAGTGCAGTTGCATGTATAATAAATGAGGGGGGCACTTTGTTTGAAACTCCAGTCCGAGTGCTTTGCTTCAAGGTTTGCCGGTCCAGAGCAGGAAGGGTCGGTAGGTGGGGGGGCTCATGGTCTCACAACAGCCACTTTCTTTATCCTGCCAGCAGATGCTTTCACCTGGCACTGCGGTTGGACCTGGTGGAAAAACAAACAACCTTGTTTATTTGGCGGAGAGAGATATGACAATGGAGCAGGAGATTGACTGAAAAAGGGTGAGGACAGGGTGAGGGAGAAGGAAAGAGATGAATTTGTGTAAGAGCGCCATTTGCAGTGACAGGCCAGACGATCCTGAGGAGAATACTGGCACCTGGCCCACACTTCCTAAACAGTCCTGCTACAAAAATAGTTCAGCCTTGGTATTGACTTTTGTCCCCTTTGCGTGTGTGTTTGTGTGTGCACGCTTGCTGAATAGAACAACATAGATGGTTTCATTGTCTTGTGAGGACTTTTTCACTTTCCGCGGTTTACTTGCATGGGTATTTTTCAGCTTTCTGTGTGTTTGTGTTTGGAAAGCAAAAAGGGAGTTTTTATTTGTCCTCTCTGTCATCGTTGCTGATAAAAATGGCCTCTGTCTTTATTTTTGGCCAGGCGCTGGACTCACGGTTTTATAAATAGCCGAGGAAGTGCGGGGGGATACCTGTCGTGGCTCCAGCCTCCCCTTCCAGTCGAGACCCAGTTCCCCCACGTCACATCCATCCACTGCCGGCCCACTTTGAGCAGTCCCCGCCAAACCCCCCTCCCCCATCCCCTCTCAGGGGCCAAGCAAACAGGATGGCATGCCGATTGGGAGTGTGAGAAAATACCGAAAAACACTGAAGGACTTGAAGTTAGGCCTGAAAAGCCATAGTTAAAGCTCTGATATAACATACAAACTAAAAACTTCTAAACTAAAATGCTTAGAAGATTGTCCAAACAACATTGAAGCTAGGTTTTGTAAATTAGAAAAAGCCCATGTTGCTGTAAACTTGAAGAAAAAAGAAAATACAATAAAGCTCAGTGCAGTAGCAGGCTAACAACTAGCCAGACGGAACTCCATTTTAATCTTTTTTTTTTTTTTTTCAATTCAAAACAACTAAATTTGCTATATGTTATGTTCACAGCTATTAACCGTCTACACTTCCAGAAGAGACTGTGGTTTCCAGGTCTCATATTGGTGTGGAACTGGCATGGTAAGGCCAGACTGGATTAATACAGCCAGTAAACTCCTATAACAGCTTTAGCATAGTAAGAATGATGTTTTTCAGCTGAGAAAACATTAAACTAAATAGTCTTCTGTGAAACAACAGGCGGTTAATTTTCCTCAATAGTGTCTTACCTGATTTTTAAGATATTAAAAATTCGTACAATCTGCTAAATGGGGTTACAAGAAAACAACAAAAAGCCAAACTCTTTAGTGCAATTTTATGCCATTGGAGTAGAACGGCCATAAAACACCTTACCCTCTTTATACTTTACTATCTCTATTCTCAGTCAAACTGACTTTTCTGTCTTTATTATGCGGGCAAATGGCAGTCTTCTTGGTTAATCCCGTTATTCTTCAAAGGGCACCACTCCTCGACCATGCCATCTAATTGTTGAAGCCACATTATCACCCTCAGATGCTCTTTCCTCTGCAGCTCTTTTTTTTTATATATAAAAAAAGAAACGAGTGTCATCTTTTCTGCATCGTAGCCCAAGATATTATTCTCCAACTAAATGACTGACACTCTGCATCTTGGCCCTCATAATAGGGGCTTCATAATCATGTTATGAGTGGGCCAGAAAGAGAGAGGGAGTCTTTGCAAAGCACTATGCTGCCCTTGGTGGACTGTCTCTTTACACTGGAAATGAGGAGTGCTTCCCCCCCACCATTTTCTCTGTGCAGGGAATTGTGCCTCCTCCTTTTAATGTGTTTTTTGACAGCTTAATATGATAACCAGGCTACTTGTTAAAGAAACCTTAGATTATTCTCATAGCAAGAACATGTTTTTTTTGTCCCTTTCCCATGTTCTTCAAAATGCTGCTCCACAAACTGTCGATGACCCAGTTCTGAAGAGGTGGTCGAAAACAAGTAAGAGCAAAAAAGCAAATAACAGAGGGAGAAGGAAGAGAGGTAGGGGAAGGAGGTACTCTTGGGAAGTTAACTCAGGTGCTTTTCTTTCTTCTATCTCCTTCTTGCTTCCTCTTAAACTGAGCGACCTACCTTGTGGGTCTCCTCTTCCCTGTAGCCTAATCGGAAGAGAAACGCTGGGAACGATAATGGGGATTAGCTTGCACAGCTCGCTGGTTCCCCCTCGGTTAAGTACACGTGTAATGAGTTGTTTATTTGGGATAATGCTCAGTAGGTGCAACAGAAGCCCAGTGCCGCTCACCTCCCTATTCTCCGTTTCACGCATACACACTCACGCGTGCACGCACACATATAGACATGTACACGTATGGGGCATACATGCATTGTGTAAACCAGAAATGTACCTGGTGTGAATTGTGATGTGTACAGACATGCACCTACTTTAAATAATAACTCACAGATGATCATTCATTTGAGCCCCGGTAAAATCAACTTCCAACAAAAGAAATTAAAAATTCAGCAAAGTGTTCAAAGTTCTACTTTAAATGATTATAAGAAAGTCAGACTCTTTCAAAGTAAAATGACAGCAAAAGAAATATAGACATACGCACAGTAGCCTCATGTATAGTTTTAAAATGTGCCACAAATATTGCATGCAGATTCATATCCAGACGGGGTTCAGACTTAAGGTAGACAAAATCCATTTTTTGTTTCTAATGGAGTTTTAGAAGAAAAAAAAAATATGATCTGCAATTTAGATCAAAAATCTTTTTTTTTTTTTTACTTAGGTTGTTTCTAAGTAAAACTTAAACAAAAAAAAAAAAAAGAAAACAGAAAAATGGTTGTTGTTTTCTTCTATTGATTTCCATGTGTAAACTATCTTTTTATGTTTAGAGCAAAACAAACATTTCAGTTTGGACTTGGTTTATATTCAGCAACACCCCTGACTTCCACTAATACACCAACCCTTACAAATTCCCACACACAGCTGTGATGCAGGTCACTTGGTAAGGAGAAAAATGGGCAGTTTGTATTTAGAGGACTGAGTTAAGGGGGTGTGTGTATAAGTATTCCTGTGTGTGAGTGCTCATGGATGTTCTCAGGCCTTCTAGAGGTCAACAGGCCGGGGAATTTTTCTTAGGGTGAGGAGAAGGGGAAGGAATTGAATGATATGAGAAAAAAATTAGGAGGGAAAAGAACCAAAAGGAGGAAAGGGGGATATGCTGTGTGCCCACCAGCCTCTGCTTCTGTCTGTTTCTCTTGCGTACATGAACTGGGAAAAACTGTGTTGCTTAGTGGATGGGACGTGCTCTGCTATCATTTAGTGGGGGGTGTCGGGTGGTGGTGGAGGGGGGTTGCAGGCGAGGTTATGTGAACAGTGCAGCTGTGCTCGCAGCAGAGGGATTTGAGTGGAGAGTTGAGGCTAGGGTGGGGGCTGGAGGGGTGGAATCGAGGCGCCCAGGTCCTTCACTGAACCACTAGATTGTGAAGCAGATGAGAAAAGAAAAATTCTACATTGCAGTAACTTGCTGCTGCCCCCTCCGTGCACTGATATTCCATCCCTCCTTTGCTCCCCCACTTTGGGCCTTCCTATCCCAAATAGGAAAAAATAAATAAATGATGATGGATGCTCGATGGCAAGGATAAGAGAGCCAGAGAAAGAAAGAGGAGGAAAAAAGAAACACTTATAATTTATATACAGCGCTCATCAGTCAAAGAAGGAGCTTTTCCTCTGTAATAATCATAATAATAATTTAGATTTTGTCGTCTTTTAGCAAAGGGGATTTCCCCGCAACACAAGTGTTTGAGTGAGATTTTGAAATCTCTCAAATTTGATGAAAGATCCCTCCCTGCCAGTGAACGATTTCTTCGCCCAAGAAGCCAGATCCACCACATAGCGAAGGATGGTGGGGCATACGAAAAACCCAAAACTCGCTTGTCAGTCCATGTGATCAGTCGCTGTAGAGACAGGGAGAGAGAGAAAGAGAGAGAGAGAGAGACAAGGCAGAGGTGGCTGAGAGACGACAGAACACAGAATGGCATCGGTGTGCGATGCTAATGCATTCAGCCTGCCACCGTATCCAACAACAAGGCAAAATATCACACGACTCACTTCACAAGATGTTCCTACAACAACAACAACAGCAACAGAAACGTAAAATATCGCGCACTCATAGAGGCATGCACACACACACGCGCGCGTTTTAAAAACCAACCATGAGGAACACGATTTGAAAGCAAACAAACAAGTCACAATGTAAGGAACTTGTCTACGACGTTGTGACAGAAAAATAAATGCAAAAACACAAAAAAAGCGAGAAAAAAAACCCTTTTGTTTCATGAGAAAGGAGTTTAAATGCAGGGGTGCAACCATACGTTTACATTTCGAGATGAAACTATAGTTTAGAGCAAAAAGAAAGTAGAGGTTGTTGGCGTATTCCTGTAGAAATGGTAAGTGTTGGGCTAAAAATAGAGTGTGGTCAAACAGTAGTAGCTTTGGCACAAGGGGGGGTTGATACAGCAGCCTTCATTGTAGCCACATCTTTAGAGTAAAGGCACTCTGCCAGAGCTTGTAGATTCAAAGCAGTAATTTAATATTTGTTTGTCTCTATTATTTCAATCTTCCCCTTTCTCCTTCCCCAACTCTCTCTTTCCTAAAGGGTGGGAGGTGGGGGGGTGAGTAACAGCACGCTTTATCAGATTACTGGGTCTGAGGTCTCTTTTAAACCTCTTTGCCATCTTGATGTTGTGCAGCTGTGGAGACTCTTTAATCACACGCTATCTTTTTTCACTCACCCTCTCCTCCTTCTCCTCCCTTCTTCTTGTCCTCCCTCCCTCCCCTAACATATGTTAATTGGCTGCTTTCTGTGACAAATTACGAGCGCTCACTTTGATGAGGTCGGGTTGTGATGGCGCTGGGAGTGGAGTACAGTGGAGCTGCCAGACCCTCACCAGTTCACCAGTCGCCCCCACCCCCCATGCCCTCCCTCCATAACCACTCCAAAAAGGAGCGCGGCACCCAGCCGATGAGTAATGATAGGCTTGGACTCGGTCTGGCCTGGCTCGAGCCTTAGTGGGGGCCACTCCCCTAAACAGAGGCTGATCTGTAGGTACCGTATGCCGCCACACGCCCTCCGCACGGCATGCACAACCTTTCGCCTCATGCAGTTCGCCACTGACTCTCCTCAGGGAACTGTAACACTCTTAAAGCACCATGCTTTCTTTTAGCAGACTCAGTTTGACACTATCTACAGCAAAAGATTTTTAAAGCAATTATTTTATTGCTTTTATTTTGGTTTGTGGCCAAATTGATCTGAAAAAAACCCATGAGAATAACATAATTTGTAGATGTAATGGTCCCAACTTAGACATAAATTTACATTGGTTGGTGTGGGTGTGTGTGTGTGTGTGCGTTTGTGTGTCTGTGGTGAGGGGACATTGCCTGGAAGCATTAAACCAGCATTTCTTAAACAAACAATTTCGGTGGACCAATTTCTTTTTAATGATGTTCATCGTCAACAGGGAAACAATGTTCACAATAATCAGCTCAATTATTTGCTGTTGAAAAACACAAACCCTCTCAACTGGTTCTTTTGCTCTTTCTCTGCCTCTTAGTCTCTCTTTCACAATCCCCTCTCTGCCTACTCTGCGATCTAGGTTACTTGGTTTCCTAGTGGAGCACAGGGACCAGAGGAGGGGGGAAAAAAAAAGGAAAATCAGAAGGTCGAATCTATGAAGGACATCCTTGTTGAAGTGTGCAACCTTCTACTTCTCTGCAAATTACCCACACACTGTGCATAGACTGAAAGCCGAGTGGTGGCACTCTTTTCAACTCAGTAAGGCTGCGACCGATCGGCTCCAGGCAAAGCTGTAATGGCGTCCCAGTGGCAGGAAGAGGTATCTCTTGATTTCATTGCTACATTAAGATGGTCATAACTTCAGAAATAATCAGTTTACAGCATAGATTCATGGTAGAAACCAAACTTGCTGACGCAGCCCAGAAAGAAATATTAGTAAATTCCACAACTTCCTCATAGATCTGCTAGTCTAAACTAGCTGATATTTAACTAGTCAACCCAAGAAAGGGAAATATGTCCTTCTTCTTTTAGCAAGCATGCAAATCAGATAACAGCCCACAAGAGATTCCATACTTTCAAAACCAAAAAGCAGAAAGACTCCTTCCTGCATGTACACTGAAAGATGGTGGTGGAGAGTCGGTGAACAGTGAACCCTCAAGCCATGCTAACATGGCTTGAGGGTTAGCCATGTTAGCATTAGCCTGCGGGCCCTAATTGAGGCCAGGAGGGAACATTTAATAATTGCTGTCACAAGATCAAATTTAATTTTCCTCTCCTCACTGCTACTACTGCTGTAGGGTAGAGTGAAACAAATTGTCATCAGAGATTTCTAAATGAACAAAGCTTTTAATTAGGGTGATTAGAATACTGTGGCAAAGAAAAAAGAGTAAAGGGTGGGGGTGTGATGAAATCATCAGTGGATTGTCTCAACTCTGATGTCTGCTGGTGATACGGCGCAGGGTGAAGAGGTGGGGTACTGAACCCCAAGCAAGCAGGCATGTATTACATCATATTTAGTTAAACTGTTGCCCAATTACATTTGAGTGACAATCAGCTGTTTAGAAGTAGCTTTTGAATAAATGGTTGAAGAGCTCTTTGGTGGCCCGAAAGTTGCAAATAGAAGAATAACAGTTTTGTTTGGTTTAAGCATCAGGAAAATATATTGATTTGTATTCAAGTAGGTTTACTGTATTTTTGAGGTTATATAGTGTATATATCAGAGTAGCCAAACTCAAACTCCAAACTATTGGAACATTTGTTTTTGTTTTCTAATGATCAACAACATCCACATCAAAGACAATGCCAAAGAAAATTTTAGTTTGCGCAAATGACAAAGCAAACTCTTTTGAAAACTACCAATAGTACATGGAGAGATTTTTCAACAGTCCGTGACTGAAGGAAACTGCCTCTACTGTTCATTGCAAATCTGAAGATTGAACTCTTTTAGATGCTCCCTTTGAGGACATCATCACAACAATGCTCCTCCATGATGCTGTTTGCAATCGTTCTTAGAAGCATTGGACTGAGAAGTAGTTTGCATGATAAATTCACCTGCACAGGTCCACCAGGTGTTTGTTAATTGCTGCAGTCACTAGTCTGAAGGAGCTGTGTAGAGGAGGTGTGAGGTATTGGTACACTGTGGGGCAGAAGCTGAGCTTTGGACTGCAGCTCCAGAGCTTTTGGGTGAGAGAAAGCGTTTAGGTGCCCCTGAATGGTGACCATAGGACATTCAAGGATTTCTCAAATATCCATGAAAAAAATCAAAGCGAAACTCAAGGTGTGTTTTTGGTGAGAGAATAACATCATAACACTTAAAAATGTGAATTAACCCCTTAGCCCTTTTTTTAGTGGCTATTGTTTAGTCAGTTGTATTCTCACACTGCTTATCAATCTTATAAATCATGCTGGAGGCAAGCTTATGTTTCGTAAAGGAGTGTTGTCAACCAGTCTGACGAACATTTTTATTACTCATTTCCATTAACACAGCAGGGTATCTCAAGGACTTCCTCCTTTACTTTTTCAAAATAAGAATCTTAAGCATATATAACACCATAAGCATATAGGTGTCAAGCTTAAAGCTCTCAACTTCATATCTGCGGTTCATAATAATAGCACAGACTTACTTTACCAGAGGAAGTCAACAGGGTAGCAATTTTTGAGACAGCAATCACTTAGAAAATAAATATTCTGAAGTTTTAATGTTGTGTGGTCCATGAGATCTTCTTGCACTCGTATTTGACTTTACGGATGTGTGGACAGCTGCTTGGATACATTTTGTCATCATCAAGAACTTTTAGCACTAGGTCTTTCTTGAGAGAGGTCACAAATGAACAATAGCTTTAACCAAATAAAATAAATTAATTGGAAAGTATCACAGCAGTAGAAATATTTAAACTTTACTTGGAGAAACTTCTTTCTGGATTCAGTTATATCATTGTGATGTAGAAAAGATGTCAGAATTAATATTAAGAATTTTGTTTTTGCATATATATTTTTTTAATAATAAACATGGCGTTCTTAGAGTTGCCTTTACATGGCGTCAGAATGTATTTGGTTAAAGAATATTTTTGTATAAACAGAATTCATTGGAGATGCATCTAATGGCCTATGAGCAATGAGGCCTTGGCTTCATTTTTAAACCTCAGACTAAAACCTCAGACTAAAACATGAGGATCAAAATCTTTTAGAGGATTTTGATCCTCTAAAAGATCAAAATCAAACCAATGCAGTGACATTACAGCAAATTTTTCACTAATTTTACCCAGCCCCCAAAAGAACAGCCGGGAGTCATGTTGCTAAGAACACAAAGCTCTGACATATTCACCCAATTATGTACTCTGCCGAGTATGACAATGTCTCCGGATGTTACCAATGTTCTACACTGATGGAGAACATTGGTTCT